>RXOD01004662.1:0-19409 GCA_005223375.1 Amoebophrya sp. AT5.2
AAAATACGGGAAGGGATTGGTTGTTGGTAGAGGGACACCACTTCTACCGGGCGCCAGACGGCCGCTACGAATGCGACCGACTAAGAGACTGACATGGAGAAATACGCTCTGTGCACACGCCCAGGAGATGACTGAGAAAATGAACACAAACAATTTTTTCGCGCCGCGGGCAAAGTGCTAATGAATGAATGAATGAATGGCCCTGCAACTCTGTTGGTGCGCGTGACACATGATTCACTTTGACCGAGGCATTATTCTTTTTGATCCTTTTTTTTATTTCCCACGGGTGACCTCCTCCCTACAGGTTCAGCGCCAATTTCAACATCAACATACATCTTCAGTTCCCAGACCGGGGCAATTTGCCTGGACGTGCTTGGCAAGGAGTGGTCACCTGCTCTGTCGATCCGGACAGCGCTTCTGTCTATTCAAGCCCTCTTGTCAGCAGCGGAGCCCGACGACCCGCAGGACGCGGAAGTGGCAAACATGTACAAGACGAACCGAGAAGAATTTGTGCGCGTCGCCAAGTACTGGACCGAGTCGTACGCCTCGCCAAATAGTACCGAGCAGAACGCCAACCCACACCAACCGAAAATCGACCAAATCGTTGAGATGGGATTCACGGAAACGCAGGCGAAAGAAGCGCTGCAAAGGAACGGCATGAAGCTGGAAGAGGCCGTGCAGAGCTTGCTTGGCTGAGTGTATGAGTAGCCGAGTTATTTCTCCGCTTTTGGTAGAAGTCAGTGCGTCTGTGGTGCTGGGACACAGCTACGTGAGATGTTCGTTTCTGGCGCAGGAATAAGCACTCTGGAGTGGTTGCACTTTGATGCGCCGCGAAACAGAAGGTGGTGGTCAATGTTTTTTGACTCGTACTCATTGCGTGAGGTGAAGGAGTGGCTGTCCCCCAAAATGCAGAGGGAAGGGATTCGCTACGGCTCTTGTCTGCAGCAGAACAAAGAACTACAGAAGAAATAAAAGGACGCACCTACTCGAAAGGCACGTTTCCGATCGCACGCGCACCGCGGCTCTTCAACCGACGAGGTATGCTTCGGTTGCGAAGACTTCAGGAGGTGCTTCCTACACACCAACGAGTTGGAGCCCTGACTCTGACTGCTATAAATTGAGATTGCAAAAATGCCCGCGGTGCAGTAGCCACCGAAGTCGGTGCGCGATAATGAGTGAAGAGAGACCGCGCAACCAACAGAGCCGCAACGTTGACTGCCACAAAAATGCTACACTGATGAAAACGTCTTTCACACACTTTACCAAGTATTCTACTTTCCATGTAGCGTAAGTAAGCGTAAGTAAGTAAGTAAGTAAGTAAGTTGTACTTAGTTACGCGTGGTTCGGAGCTGCGCAAATCAAGAATGGAAAATGTAAACATAAAGTACAATTGCTGCTCCACGATCATGGTGATAAAAGAGATACGTAACTATTTATTTTTTAGTACGTTAATAATAGCAGGCGCTGGCGCAGGGTTAGGGATAGGATCAGTGTCCTGCGAACAGGCGAGAGAATGCTCCGACCTACGACTCCGTCTGGTTCTCGCAACCAAACCTGACCATGATCAGGTGATGTCGACGGTGAGGAGCCGTTCCAAGAACAGCCTCTGAGGTCGGCAGCAGCTCTTCATCGCCTGTGTCTGCTGCCCTCGCCCGACTTCATAGGTCGAACGAACTCCGTCATGTGGTTCCCTGGAATTGTGGTTCCCGGCGCTCTCGCTGCTTCTAAATCGCTCGAGAAAGCCGTGCGCCTTGCTGCCATTGCTCATCATGGGGGAGCTGCGCTGCCGTTCGCGTGTGGGTACCTTACTTCTGAGCGGTTGCAGTTCGATGGCGAGTCGGCCTCGTCGTCGACGTCGTCCTTCTCGGACGGGGCTGCATTTGTGCGTGGACCCGCGTCGTCTGGTAGCGACGCGGCCCTATTGCAGGACAACGACAATGCGGTCGTCGAACAACTCGATGTCATCGATAGAGCACCGCAGGTGCTGGAAATCGTGCCGGACGGGGCAGCTGCATCAAGAGAACCGGTTCCACGGGAGGTGGGCGAAGTGGATGCTACTTTCTCGAGTGCCGATGGAAGTAGTGATCCTGCTGCGAGTACTTCGTCGCTATCTTCAAAATCCCGCATGCTTCGGGAAGAGCGCGCGATCGGAACAATCGTTCACGGAAAAGAAGACGAGGTGGCGGTCGTGCGCCGCAGCACCGGTGCTGTGACGGTGAGCACCAGCGGCGCAGAAGTAGTAGAAATAGCAGAAGCAGCTGCGGACGAAGAGCAGGACCACGACGAGGCAGCGTCGAGCATAAGGAGTGCGCCAGGTGGTCGTGGTGGACGAGTAGACGGCACAGCGACAGCAAGAAACGAAACAAGTCTTGATGTAGCTCTCGGCGGCGGCACCCAGGAGGCCGCCGACGACCACTACGCCGTGACGACAGAAACGGCAGTCCGTCTACCGCGGCCTGATCCTGTAGCAGCAGCAGCGCTCGGGCGCAGGAACGACAGGCTAACATTCGAGGAGCGACGCAAGATGAACCTCACCGACAATCCGGGACCACGCGACGTTTCCCGTAGTTCGTCGGCGGCAGCGTCGGAACTGGAGGTGGATTCTCTGCAGCGGTGGGCACCGGTCAACTGTTGGGACGATGAAAGTGGAAAAAAAATGGTAGTAAGGGAGATATGCTGAAGAAAAAACTGTGCATTTACCTGGCTTCGTCCACTAAAATGGATTCGCGCAGCACACTTAGCGAACAAAACGCTCGCCCAACCTTAGTGTACTAGCCGTGTAGTCTGCCTCTGCGGCGCCGGATGCGCTGGAAAATCCTGTTGCTTGGCCTGAGGAGGCGAGGTTGCGGCACAGCTCAGCGTGTTGGATGCTGAGCAAATCCATCGTGCCTGCTGAGAACGGTTCTTCATTCTGTTTGACGTCGGTCGGCCTCGGCGTTCGGCTTGGCGCCGATTGGTGCGCGCTGGCAACTCTTTCGCGCGCGTCGCTTCATCGCGGCGCGCGCAAGTTGTCGCCTTCGTTCGCTCTGGGGGGCGCGAGTGTATCCATTCTGCAAGGGATTTGTCAGCCGCGCGCACCGCGTCAGCGCGGCGCGGATCGCGCCGACGGCGTCAGGGCGGTCATGGTTCTGCTTCACGATCATGAAGAGGGGCGGTGCCTTATGGCGCCGCGGCCGCCCTTCTCTTGTGCATTATAGTTACACTCATCAAGATCAATGTCTGCACGAAAACCTCCATTTTCTCTGATCATGAAGCCAGTTTTTGTTTTCTAAGCGACTCTGATAAGGGTGAACATAGCACCTTCGTCGACAATTTTTTTCGTTCGGGGCCGCACGGACATTGCGTAAGGAGTTCGGTTGATGCGTTGGCACAACTTAGTGGATTCGAGTTTTTGGGTATCACAACGTCGTATGCGCATCCCTCGGAAGATTGCGCTGGCCACGACAACCGTCGCATCTACATCGGTCACAACGACATGCTCACCTCCAGTGGCTGTGTCGGAGCGGAGCGCGTCCCCGTATCACCTCGCGATTAAGCCCCGTTGGATGGAACTTTGGGAGTCGGTCGCCGAAAACTTGTTTCATGATCATGCAGAAGCCGAAGCCAGTATCGTTGAGTCCTGGGATTGCAAAGTGAGAAAACAGGTACGAAAGTGAATCAAAAGACAAACAAAAGTGTAACGAACTGCAGAGGTCGAGGCTTGGGAGACGCGAACTGCGGCCATTTGGAAGCGATCGAGGTTTTCGAATCTCGGCGAAAAGCATTGGCGAAACGCATCGGAAAGCACCGACCTGGGAGGAGGATCAGGTCGTGTTTAATGATCATCATTCTTGTAGAGATTGCAAACGAAGTTTCTGCGTGAGTTTTATTAATTATTGAGGCGATCAAAAAGCAGTTCCATTTCTTTCCTCACGCTGTGCATGCGTGCAGTCGCAAAAATCTAAATCAACCTTCTACGAGGTATTTTCGCGGATATTCCCGGCGCGGTTGCAGTTCTTTACGTGCCACTGCCAGCTGGTCTTGGTTGCAACGGATGAATCCATGCGGAATCCAAAGGCGTGGGGGTAAACAGTTGCGGATGGAGTGACGCTCGTGAGGAATCTGGATTCTCCGGCAATGAATAGGAGCTGCGGGGTCAGCGGACAATGATGCTCCAATACATATGGTCACTGAGATTCATACTCATGCAGATGCGTATGCTTGTCTGCAAACAGAACGCAACCGCTGAAGCAGCTGTCGACGCCTCCTGTTCTCTTTCGCCGGATCTATTCTCCAAACTCAGCAACCCGAGAGAAGAGAACCGCATAGCAAAACGCGCCAGCAGCCGCGGCAGGTTCTGAAAAGCAGACACCGGCTGCGTTTCTCTAAAACAGCCCTCTCGCTTTCATGATTGCTTCGGCGGAAACTTCTATCTTAATTTAGAAACTTCGCGTTCCGCACGCCTAGAATCCCTCCGGAATATGTCCACGACAAAAATGAAAATGGGCCATCGGAGAACAGCGGCCCGCGGACCGTTCCGCGAGCCGGATTCGTCGGCGGCATGCGAGGAGCTGCGCCTTGAGTTCGGTGGACCCCTTTCCGCCCCAGTAGCGAGTGAGCTATTCACAAACACTGTCGCTCCCGCTGACATGTGCTTCCGAGCCCCGGAAGAAAAACCGGGAAGCAGAAACCTCGCGCCGTGCCGCCAGATCGATTTCGCGCACGCCGCCAGCAGTGCTGAGGTACGTACGCAATCAGCTAGGACTGATGCGATGGCTGTTGCTTATGGTTTCTGAATCAACGACGCCTGCAGTTAATATAAACTTCGTGAAATAATCTAAATCAGTATCTGCGTCAGATTTTGCTTCCGCCAATGTAGGACCGCCTTCGTGTGAGTCAATATATAATATTTATTTTTCTCTAAAATCTCAAACCCAGATTTGTGGCGACTCGTCTTTCGTGCAAGAAGACCGGCTCCTCGATCCAGCAAGCATCTCCGGCCGGCAGTTTGATCCGCACGGTTTTCCCGACAACTTCGCCGCGACGCCCGACCCCCTGGTGTTTCAGCAGACCCGCGCGATATCAAAACGCGAGAGAGCGCCAATCAGTGGCGGGGTGACCGGCGGAAGGGATTCTGATTCCGACAGTGAAGATCGGGAGCGAGTCAACGCCTCTATCCGGGACAGCATGAAGAGGCACAAAGCAGAAAAGCTTCGTGGTGCCAGGGGTATTGCGGGAGCCGAAGCGACAGCGGACCTCGTCACAACGCCTGTTTCCTCGGCGCAGTGCCAAGCAGCCGCGCTTACGCCAATCGCAGGCGCTACTCCGGGGTCTGCGTCACACTTCGGAGGCGGGGCGGGGGTAGGAGACGGCCAAGACTTCGGCTTCGCCTACGGTGAAACTGCTTTGGCGGTGACCACTCCTGGCTGCCGAAAAGCAAACAAGGACGCGCTGGCCGGCAAGTACCAGACACCTGTCGCGCAACGCGGCAAGACGGCGGGTAGTAGCGTCGTCGCATCAACCAGCACTAGTCGACCGACGCGTGGGAAGTCCAAAAAATGGACCGCGGTACCCCTGACAAAGTTCAAGGCCATGTGCTACGAGGTCATCCACAACAACAAAGGCAAATCGTTTCAGTGTTTGCCTCTGATGAATCGCCAGAAAAAAAAGAACAAGGACAAATACGGGGACGCCTGGGGGATCAGTATTCCAGATAGAGCGGCGTTCTTTATTCAAAAGATCGCCGAGAGCTACATGCGTGAACAGTACAAGAAGGGGACGGAGATGGTTGATCGCGTGAAGGCGGGGTATAAGTTGGCGGACGCGATATCTGGTGGGGGCCAGAGCTCGCTAATGACTGCGATGCTGTCGCTGGAAGATCACGCGCCGAAGCAGAAGGGAAAAGCAGGGTCGTCGAAGTCGAAGCAGGCTGTTCTGCCACTAGTCAATGAGGAGGGGGACGAGTCCAAGTCGGACTCGGAGGCGGAATCTGATGAAGAAGATCCAAACAAGCAGGCCAAAAGAGCCATAGAGGACAAATCCGACGACGAATTCTATGCCAAGGAGGTGAAAAGTAGCTCACTACTCGAAAACCGCGTCGCGATCATAAGTGAGTATGTAGCCACAATCACGGGCGACGAAATGAAGAAAGGCCCCGACGTCGACATCGATGCGTGACCTTCTTTCTAGTCAGATTTGGTTTTTTTTGCGCTGGATGAACACGCTTTGATTTCGCAGCGAACGACTCATGGCTGCGCCGATCGGCTCCATAGTGTTGTGGCAGGCTGTATAATTCCGCGATCAGATGCGACAGCAGGCCTGCTCTTCCCTGCTCAGTGTACAATGTTTCTGGTTGCAGGCCCTGCGCCAATTTGTTTTTTTTGGATATCTGATAACACTGCTTGAAACGGCGCTCCTCTTGTTTCTTACTTTGTACAGTGTGGGTTGGAAAAGAATAAGCTTGCCGCTCCGAGGTTCTCTGGCAGCACATGGATGATCGAGCCAGCGCCCGCCGCTGGTTGTGCTGGTCTGTCGGCGAAAAGTTAAAGACGCCCACAGTTATTCACGTCAATGACGATGCGACGTATCCGTCTGTGTGCTGAGTTTCTGGGCGCAAAGGTGCAGGGGTGCAAAGATGCTCGGGTGCAGGAATTCAAATTCAGAACTGGCTTTTCACGCGTGTCGTGCGCTCGCAGTTGCTGTACTGCTAGTGAGTCTACAAAAACGAAACTCGGTTGCATCATCCATCGCGTGCGAATTTCATTTCGTGCATTCATAGTTGTGGTCTGCCATCTTTGCTTCCCCATCATCGTATGGACCCATGGTTGTAGCGCCCCAGTTGACCACCTTTTACAATTCGTTTTCGTTGAGGATTCCGGTATCAAAGTCAATATTTATAGAACGCCCCCAACTTAATAGCTTTTCTTTGCCCGGACGCTGATTGTTGCTTTTCGGTATCTATGAACTAAGATGCGTAGGCGGAGCCGGAGTTGTCTCTCGCGGCAGAAAGCATAGACTTCGTTGTAGTCGAGTAGTTTCCTCAGTGTTTGTTAGAAGGAGCAGACTAGACAGCGAAACTTTCATTGAGTCGTATAATTCTCGGCGCAGCTCGATGTTGAAGAACAAGCGGGCCGCCTCTCATCAGCCCACCCCACCGTCTGCCGGCGGGGCCGCAGCGGGGACGTTCGCCCCTCCCCAGAAAAAAAAGCGACGAAAGAACAAGCTAGCAGCTGAGTTCTATGCCGAGGAGCGTGGGAATTACGATTGGGCGAGCATCTGTCAAGAAGGCCACGTGAGGACGACGGTGACTGCAAGGGCGGACGAGGCAAAAACACGCAATGGGAAACCGGGCTGCAGCGGAAGAGGACCTGCACGTCGGAGCGATGAACAGCTGCCCCGGAAACAGGAGGAGAAGGTGGACTGCGGCCATCGCGGGCGTAGCAGAATCCGCCCAGATCCGGCTGCAAAACGAGGGGGCGGCGCGCGAGGCAAATCGAGGAAGCCTAGCACTTCTTGTGGGCGACGGCGGCAGCGAAACCACCGCAGCCCGAGCAAACCACCACGCAAGGAGCACTCCAACGGGCGGGGGGCATCACCTAACGCAGCGCGTGCCCTGCCGAAAGCCCCCGGGACTTCACCTCCAAACCTCCACTCCAGTTTGGACAAAACGCTCCACGGATTGCGGGACTCCGTCAGCAGTAAAAACGCCGAAGTCATACGAGACTGGTTTGCGGGCAGGTCGCGAGCGCAGGTCCACAACAACGACTGGGACGGAGTGCAGACTCAGACCATCATAGCGGAGTTCGCAGTGCGGTTTGGGGCCGAGGCTTTCCGGGTTGCTGTCGAGAGCAGCCCAAAAGCGAAACACGTGTTTCTACGGTTGGAAATGGACGGGAGCACACGCGAAACAAAAGACGAGCGCGGGAGGGTCAATAGATCGGCGAAGTGGATGTGCAGTTCGTTGTCCGCTTGGCTGGCCGATCCGGACGTCCCCGAGCGCGAGTGGCCGAGATGGGCGTACCTGCCTACCCGCGTCGTGCAGCTCGTGCCGGGTAAGGATCTCCCGGAAGGGCTGAAGCCCTCCGACAGAAACGCAAGACTAGGGCTCGACTTGCTGTGGGCCTACATCGAAAAACTCCCCTTGAAGACTTTGCTCACACTGATCTTATCGGGGGACGCCGCCGAGACCGCTGCACTTGCTTCGCTTTTCGCATTGCTGGAGACCAAAATCCGGAAGTACAGACCGGACATTATCTATATGCCCCACTACCATAGGTGCTCGGTGCACCAGATCACCCTGACGGGCGAGGACACCGGCAAAATGTACACGCAAATGTCGGGAACAACGCAAAAGCGCTTCCAGAACAAAATATATCTGCAGGCACAGCAATATTCTCGCATTGCATAGGCTATAGTAGTACTGCACAGGAAAACGAATCGCATTGAGTTTATTAGTCCGAGGATCTCCATCTTACATTGCTAGTGGTACTAATACGAAGCCTATTCTATTTCCATGCAGGTACTGCAGAAGCGGCGGCAATCAACGGCGGTGCTGACTGCTGTCGAGGAGCAGGCCAGAACCTCAGTCAGACTTCTGCAGCCCGACGAAAAAGCTGCGTTCAAAGCCAGGGCAGATTCGTACAGCGTGTTTCTGCGAGACATGCGATGCGAGCAGAGCGCCAAGGCGTTTCAGGGGTGCGCGCCTGTAGTAACGCTAGAAGCAGAGCCGGAGGATGAACATGTCGACGACCCCGGGCGCTTCTGCGTGAAGGTACCTAACGAGAAGAGGCGGGGGCTCGTGCTCAAGTGCTGGCGGAAGCTGTGCACCAAGCTGAAGGAGCCGAAGCTGACGAGGTGGCTCACGTATGGAGATGGGGCACGGATGGAGTGCGTGCGTGATAGTTTGAACTATGCAGCCCATTGGATCACGCGGAAACCCTGGCTTTTTTCGAATGAGGAGTGGAAGGAGTTTCGACGCGATCGCCATCTCGATGACAGGCATGCGATTCAGAAACTAATCGTCGCGCACTTGTTCAACCCGCTGGATCATACGACGACTCGAGCGCTGACGGAGTCTGACGGAATCGCTTCCACCACCGAGATGAAGAATGACGCGGCGATACATTTCAAAGCGGAGGCGCGTATCTTCAGGGAGGAAAGCAGAATCTTCGACCAGATGGGGTACGTCACGCTATCCAGCCGCAGAATCGACGACCTCCAAAAACGGCAGCTGTTCATCGACGGGTACGTAGCTTTGATGTCAGCGGCGGGAACCCTCAACTGGCGGGTGCATTCCGGTTTGCGCGACCCGCATGACGAGCGGAAGCAGGAGTTTGAAGCGGCGGCATGGAAAGACTCACTCGCGTCTTTCGATCGCAAGTCCGGGGGGCAGTACCACACTTCGCAAGTGGTTAAGGAGATAATCATGGATAAGGATAGGAAGCTGACGAATGAGCCGGGGGCATTGTGTTTGATCAGCTGCGGCCGCTCGCTGGCGAAGCTACCGCTTCAGCAGGCTGTCGCGGCGTACCGTTCCATGTGCCTCGGGCTCGGCCTCTCCGCTCCTCATCAAGCAGCCTGCGAACGTCTCATCGCTTTATCCAAGAGCGAGCAGCAGGCGGTTCTTCACACGATGCGCGGAATGGTACGGGTGAGCGAGGGCGTGGAGCGGAGGAAGCTACTGGCGGAGCGAGCGGTAGCACAAAGCTACGAAGCGGTCGGAGATTCCGCAGATGAAGACAGCACCGACGACGAGGAAAGCAGCGAGGACGACTACTGGGATGATGCCGCCGTAGAAAGCGGCGGGAAGCCGGTCAAGAGGCAGCTGACCGAGGAAGAGCGCCTGGTGCGGATGCAGCGTGCTCCGACATGGAATTCGGAGTGGCAGCGCGAGGAGAAGACCAAGTTTGGGCCGACGGTCGGCGGGATAATCATAACCGACGCTCGGAAGGCCGAGCTGAAACACCAGGCGCGGCGGCTAGCGGAAAAGCAGATGATACTGAAGCAGAAAGCGGACAGGGACGACGCGGAAAGAGAGGATCTCCAGCACCGAAAACGTCTCGCGCGACGCGTACGGGCACGAGTGCAGCTTCGTCTTTTTGCGGAGCTGGAGCGGCTGGTATGTTCCCACTTCGCAAAAGGCGCTCACCATGGGGGTGACCACTCCAAGAACAAAGCAGCCTGGACGCGTAGCGGGGTACTAGCTGAGATGAAGGAGATCTATTACACGAAAGGGGTCACCCCCTGGCAGCTGGACTCGTCCCTCATGATGTATTACAAGTTTGGTGCATCTGGACCGGAACGGTTGGCAGCGTGGGTGGTGGCGTGCAGACTCGGCAAGAAAAACTACACGGACTTCAGGAAGTACTTTGATCGGGAGGAGCGCGAGGAGGAGTTTAACGAGTTGGAAGCGGACTTCGGACCGCAATTGACGGGGCTGGAGACGGCGTTTGACGACCCACGGGCACTCATCGCATTGGAGTTTCCAGCTGCGGCCGTAACTGCGGGTGTGCCGTCTCAGGTCGTGGTGCTTCTTCATATTGAGCGCGGGCCGTTTACTTTTGTCGCCGCACCCGCCAGGTTTGACGCAAGCGATGAGTCGGGGAGCACGCTTATTGTCGACGACACAATCCTTCACGCCGAGCCTCTCCTCTCGCGACGCTATCGCGAGGAACTCATGAAATGCAACGGCAAGCAAGGCAGGCTGCTGGCGGTAACGTTTGATGCTCTTCGAGACGAAACGTCGCTGAAGGCAGCCGTCACGTGGGAGCAGGCGATTGCGTACCCCCGCAAGGCCAACAACGTTCAGAAAACCGTCCAGCAAAAGAAAGATCCAAATGCTGCCGAGCCTGAGAGTCCCGCTGCTGCCACGAAAGCGCCGCGGAACGTGATTGCGGAGTTTCAAGCAGACGAGAAGGCGCGAGAGGAAGCACGGAAAGAGCAGAAACACGGACCGCGCATCGTCCGACAGGGATTTGTCGGCGGTAAAGAAGACCCGGATGAGAATGCTGCAAAGAAGAAAGCGGCGCGCGGAGGTGGGAAAGTAGCGGCATCGAAGAGGGCAGCAGCGGAAACCAGTGGAGGAAAGCCGACTGTGCGTAATGAGAAAGAAAATCAAGACAACGCCTTCGGCAGCTCCGACTCTGCTGAATCGTCGGAGGACGATGGTATCGCGGGGCGCGATCTCCTACAGAAGTATAACGTGACTTCTGAAAAGGAGAGGAAAGACTACATACGCAACGCGAAGGCATCGCTGGAGCTGGGCGGAGGCTGCTCAGTGGAGAACTTCGAAATCGATATTGTCAAAGTGCACCAGGTCAAGGTGTTTGCAGTCTCCGACGACTTGGCGTTTACCATCCAACAGCTGGCGAAGGAGACTCGGACGCCATTCCGAAAGCACCTCGTGTTGCAAGGGGGCTCTGGCGCGCGGTACTTCGAGTTCCATCCTCGAAAAGATGGATGGAGATTTGGGAAGAGGATGGCGGAGCTGTGGGCCAAGCGCGCTTCGTTGCTGACCGACTTTCTCCATGAATTCCACGAGTTTCCGATGAACAAGCGGAGTCCGTCTCTCGAGGAGGTGGCGAAATGGATGGCGGAAGAAATCAAGCCGTTTGCGGACCAGGTGGCGCGGTACGATATGCGAAAATCGTACAAGCGATCGGTGGAGCGCATGACAACTTTTGCGGAGGGGATGTTGAGGGAGTTTGTGGAGTATCGGCCAACGGCAGAAAAGTGGACGTATCCCACAACCAAGTCCAAGGCTGGCGGGGCGGATACGTGGTGGATATAGGCGCAGTAGAGCAGAACGCGTTTATTTACAGTTTTTTGCAGGTGCGGCGCAGTGGAGAATTCCTTGCTCGCCGTTAAGTAGCATCTCGAGCGCACGGCTTGCTACCATTTTCACGACGGTTTCCAGATACTTAGCCCGGAGCTCTGCGTGCTTCTTAAATAATTGCACATCGTGACTCGGACACGGTGGAGAGTCAATCGATAGCACTATGTATATTTTTTGCGACATTCATCTACATGTACATTTCTTGGCTACGGAGCATGAGGATTGACTGCTAGGCACCATTACATCTTTCCCTGCGCAGGAGATTTTTTTTGACATCCTTCCCTGCGCAGGAGCACATGTAAATTCTCGTTAGATGAGGTTGAAGCTCTGTCCAAATAGAGGCCGAAAAATTTACAACAGAAAAAGTGGAAAATTGACATGCTTCCCTTTACAGGGTTCCCTGCGCAGGAGACGATGGAAATCACCCCTAGGTTCCGATTTACAGGGAGCGCTCCTGCAAATTTGTAAATTCTCCAAGCTTCCTGAAAGACATTCGGAAGGTTCTGTCTGGAGCCATTTGGCGGACGCTTCCCTGGAGAGTGGAAGTCTGTGTTCGTGGCCATCTGATGATAAGCCAGTCGTCCTGTTAGTGCCTGCAAACCGCTCCAAACAGAGCGTCAAATGGTGTTTCGTTGCGTATGGTTTCTTCATGGATGCCGCGATGTTGGTTGGCAGCTTCTCATGTTGTACGAAGCGAGAGAGGAGAGCAATGGACAAGACCCAACGACAGAAAAATCTAAACCCATTCAGACAGCGTGTTGCCTAGGGCTTGTACCAAGGCGACGTAGAACTAAAACAGGTCTCGAGCTCGTATCGCAAAAGGCACCAACTAGGAATATGGGGAAAATGAAGCTAAGTAGCGCGAAATCCACCCCGGCGGTGGTGCGCAAGGGGATGAAGAAGTTGAAGACGGCGGCGAAGAGCGAGGTGAAGAAGAAGAACAATCCCGGCAACGTGAGCAAGGACATTGTCATCCGCCGGGTGAACAAACTGCTGCAGGAGGACAAGAAAGTGCCCAAAGGAGCGCACTGGAACCGGCACACGCTCCCCCAGGGCGTGTACGACGAAGCGAAGGAGCTCTACATCGACCAGGGGACGCACGTCGGGCGCGCGAATGAAAAACTCGCGCTGACGGAGACGTGGAAGGCGGGCAAGACCAAGCTGGCGCGCCAGTTCCGTACAAACTACTTGCGCACTCTTTCCCGACGCTTTAGCTTTACATACTAGTAGAAAAGAACGACCGTAGGCAATGGCCGGCGCCTGGGATTGCAGAGGCGGTTATAGGACATGAGTCTGTCCCTTTCATCCAAAAATCGTCTTTTTCGTGTTTCTCTGTAGTCGAACCTCACGAAAAAGACCATTTTTGCAGGTTGGAAGTATTTCTACACGCACGAGGTTCAGATGTTCGAGGCGAATGAACGCCGCAGAGGGTCCTCCTGCAAGTCGGCGATGAAGCGTAGCGACACAGACTCCTCAGCCAGCTCCTACGAAGATTCAACGCCACCACCTACGGTGTCCAGCCATCTCCTCAGTACTCTCGGCCCCACCATCACCACTGGGATGCTCGGACCGGATGGGGAGTCCGATGCAATAATTTCTTCTGAGTCCGAGCATGATGAAGAGGGCCTCAACTGCTGGTTTTACTACTGGCACGTCACACGCGGTAACTAACAAAAAACGTCTTTTTCTGCATCTTTGAGCTGCGAAGTCTTCGGAAAAGACCACTTTTGGTGTCTGGCGCTTGTTTCCTTGATTCAGTGTTGCTAGGTCGAAGGCTTGCGCTCGAGAGTTGGAGCGAGTCATCCCGCCGTGGCCATTGGCGAGGAAGAATCAGTTGCTGCGTCGATACGGATTTGGCAAAAATGGTCTTTTTCTGCAGTTTGGTAGTACCAAACGGACGAAAAAGACCATTTTTGCTCTGTAGGCCGGGCATTGGTAGATGGGGCTGGGGACCGCCTCCTTAAAGTTGGATGTCAGAGTAAGCGAAAGACGTCGGCGTCTTTCATGACGTTTGTCGACGGAATTTGTGTTGGCTCTGGTACAAGAGAAGGACGCCAGAATGTGACGCCATGGGCAAAAATCCTTACTTTCGACACTTTTAACATACGAAAGTGATGAAAAAGACGTTTTTCGCCAACAGCTGCGACTGCTGGTCGAGAAGATAAAACAAATTGATGTGGTGGTCGGTTGCCGACATTCCGCTTGAGCCGACAGGTAAGGGCAAGTTGATCAAGGACGCGAAGCGGCTCGACAGCAGTGCGACGGTGCTGTCCAACTTCGTGAAGGACGAGCGCGTGAAGGACTCGAAAGGGGGCTCGCAGTGGCAACTGCAAACGGTATAGCAGTTTTAGGCTTTTCGTTGGTTGAGTATGGCGCTTTCCTTCTGTTGGCTTTGGAGTGCTGCTGCTCTAACTGATGGCAGTACGTGGAGGCTCCAACTAATGCGCTGCCTTTTAAGGGAACCATCACTATCACAGGTCGCGTTTCAGCGGAAGGTGAAAGACAGCGACTCGACGTCCGCGAAGAACGCGCTGAACAAACTGCACAGAGAGCTGAACATGGTCGGCCAGGTCGAGAAGGACCTGGGGCAGTGCATCATCTCCCTGCTGGCGAAGATCGCGGAGCAATACTCCAAGACCGAGGACTTGCTGACCTGGTATTTGTTTTTTTATATACTCTATTCTGTTTTCGTATCTCGAAGTCCAACTGCCACGGCTAGGACCAGCTCGCATATTACTGTGGTGATGGATGGGCTAAACCTAAATCCTCAGGTACCGCCTCAACGGCTACTCCTTCGAGATCATGAAGGAGCCGTTCCGCCAGCTGAAGGACTCGCAAGGAGATCTTGCCAAGTCTAAGAAGCTCTTCGACGGAAAAGGAAAGCTTGCCTCCGCGCAGAAGACGGCGACGCCCATCCAGCGCTTTTGGTTTGCGATGCTGCCGGTGCGTTGCGCTAGTTTTCTTGTGCTTATCAATCCAAGAGCTAAAATTACACCGTTCTGCGCGCACTTCGTAGTATACACCCCTTCGGAGTTCACGATCACTAGAAGTCCAGTACTAGTGCTTCAGTATATATATCCATGCTCCCTCCAACAGAGCACGAAGTGCGGCCTGGGCGCCGTGCAGCTGGGCCAGCACATCCTCATCTTCCTCGTGCGGGTAGGGATTGTGACCGAGCACATCAACGGCGACAACACCGTGACCTACAAGCTCAACATCCCGACCGTGGTGAGCAACGTTGCGATCAGCCGCTCCGTGCTGAGAACCGACCCCGATTTCAATCTCACGCTCGACGAGCTCGCCATCAAGATCAACACCAGCTGCGGGCCGCTGCAGATGATCACCGCCATCTTCTCCAAGATCTTCGGCGACACCTCGTACGGCGACATTCTGCAGAAGGACGCGTGCGACTTGAAGTTCATGAGCGAGTTGTCCAAGCTCGAGTGCGGCGAGCTGATGAGCGGCGCGTACAAGGAGATCGCGAAGGCAGAGGACGAGTTCCTCCCCGTTTTTTACCTGGCGAAGAACAAGTGCCCGTCCACGGATGCCGTCTTCGGCCAGGCGGTCGTGAAAATGACTGGACACAACCACTGGTCGCAGTTCCTGCTGGCCGTGCGCGAAAAGAACCTCACCCGCTACATGCCGAAGGTCAAGGAAATCATGGAGGACAGCACCGGCTCCAAGCTGTATTGTGGCCAGCTGACGGCACACTGCCGCTCCGATGCTTGTGCCGATAATTTTCTATGTAGCGGTGATAATTGTCAGGCTCGCTTAGAATGCGTATAGCAAGGTTTGGCCGCTATTGCTGTAGTCGGTAGAAGTCTAGTATACGGATCAGGATTCAGCGATCAGCGCTCGCGCGCGTGTCTGCGTAACGATACGCGTTCCTCAGCCGCTCAGTTGTATTCTATTTGAACGCGATTGAACAGGACGTCTTTACCTTCCTGGAGTTGGCGCTGCCGCTCAAGACGTACCAGGACCTAATTGGTTCGCAGGACAAGCTGCGCAGCATGTTCAAGGCCTTCCACGAGGAGGAGACCCCCGCGGATGTCGTGAGTGCGTGCTCCGGCTACATCTGCAAGCTCCTCATCGAGTTGCACGTCGATGTGCAGCAGGAGCTGATCGTCAAGATCAACGATTCCGACCTGGAAGAAGCAGCGGATCTGTACGACAAGAACACCGAGTTCGAGGAGTTCATGGGGAGGTGGCTGAAAGTGAAGGACGTCTGGGCGTCGTTCCTCGGCTCGGAACAAGGACGCCTGCTGACCGCGCACATGACTGCGGCGTCCTCTGACGATGACTCGGACGACGAGGACGGCGCCGAGGACGGCTCGGATGACGAGGAAAACTCGGAGGACGAGGAAGATGAGTCGCAGGACCTGGGGGAGGAAGCGTCGAATGATGATGCCGACTCGGTGTCCAAGGTGGCCTCCGAGGACGAGGAGGAGTCCGACGAGGCGTCCGGCATGAGCACCGTCTACACGCCGAAGGGTACTGCCGTGACTTTCTCCCTGCCGAAGATGAAGATGAAGAAGGCTTCCAAGTCCACCACCGCCTCCTCGGGCGCCGCGAAGAGCCAGGGCATGAAGAAGGTTGCGTCGGGTTTCACGACCCCGAAGGACAGCTCGGGCATGAAGAAGGCGTTCGGCATGCCGGGCCCGTCGATGAAGCGCGCGCCGACCCCGGCACGCTCCGGCGCCAAGATTTCCTCGTCCGCGATGAAGAAGGTCTCGTCCATGAAGAGCTCCTCTCCCAAGTCCATGAAGAGCTCTGCTGCGGCCTCCATGAAAACATCCTCCAAGAAGTCGTCGAGTGCGGCGTCGCAGGCCGCGTCCAAAAAGTCCTCGGCTGCGTCCAAAAAGTCGGCGTCCAGCATGAAGATGAAGATGCGCATGGCTATGGCGATGAAGGCCATGAAAACGCCGATGCAAAGAATGAAGATGGCGATGAAGACCGCCGCTGCGGCCGACGAGGAGGACGACAACGGCCCGCGCGACATGGAGGTGGACCAGGAGGATGACCTGCTCGCGGAGTCCGACGGCGAGCTGTAGATGTTTCTGCCGCCGCTCTTCAGCGGCGGGAATGGAAACTGGATTCTTCTATCCCCTGAGGAGGAGGGGAAAATTTTATTTCGAATTTTATGAATGACTACTCTTACACTTTACGCGGAGCTACTATTCAACAACGTATAGTATGGGTACAAGAGTAATCGTTTCTAGGAGTCGGAATGTGGTGGATAGCTACTTTATTGCCGCACATTCAAACATCGGAGCATCGCAGTGAATACCTGCTTTCATCATCATCATGACTTCCTAGAAACAAAATCGCTTTGTGTGTCGTTTGTAGTTGGAGATACATAGCGGGGCAGCGGTCGACATACCATTCATGCAGCGCGCACTCGCTGACCGAGTTTTGCCATAGGCTCCATACGAAACACCAACAGCGCATGAGCAAACACCACACTAGGGCTGGGTGGTCAGCCCAGGTTTGTAGGCTGGTTCTGGTTTGGACGCATCCGCGTCTGAGTCTTTCCAGCACAGCATCCGATATCGGCAGGACCTATCTATGCCCGCTCTAATTGTACCGGGGCAGTACCTTGCCGCCACGATCTCGGGGCGCAGGGTAGTTGCTACCGAAGCCCGAACCACTCTGGTACTGAACGCCAGTACCAGCACAAGCAAGGGGGAGGGAGCACTACATATTTCTGCTTCGCTGTTCAATTCATTATATTCTTCGTTGAAGTCTGTGAAAAGACATGCGTTTTTTTAATGCCGACTGCACTATCGTCGACGATCAAGCTATAACCAAAGATAGGTATTCACTTTCGAGATAAGTACTACGTGATACAACTTCCACAGGAATCAGTCACTGAATATTTATCAAATAAATATTTGCTATCAGACAAGCACTATACAGAAGGTTCGCCTGCGAAACAACCAAATCGTCGCGGCGTAATGATCTGGCCATCCAGGTTGTTGCGCGGTGGACGATTATTAAATCATCTTTTTTCTCCCGGAGAGGGTGCGCGCACCCGTTCATTCAGATGTAGCGCATGGAGGGCATCGTGACAGCTGCAGCAATTCGGAAGGACTTTCATTCAGAGAAAGGAGCACATGACGCCGCGGGCCCGTGAACAACACATGCGTGGATGTATGATTTCGAAGAAATCCGAAACCGTCATCAGATCAGTCGTGCTGGAGTATATGAGTCTTATGCAATTCTTGACAGGACCGTGCCGGAGGTGTTCTGTGTGCACGAGCGCACCATCTCCATGTGAGGCTGCGTCACGCTGAAGCTGTTGAATGCCGATTGTGCACCTACACGCGCTCGCGCGTGCGCGATCTAATAACTGTCATTGGATTTGGAATCAGCCCATTTGTTTGCCAGCCCTTACGTCGTAGTGGTTCGTTTAAAAAAAAGCTCGTTGAGAATGGAGGGTATGGATGATCTGCTACTTGGGCCTGCGACTCCTCCGGCCTCTCCGGAACCCGTGCCGCCGAAGAAGCAGCGCGTCGTCGGTACCACCGGCGTGAACCGCTGGCTTTTCGAACACCCAGCTGACCATATTCCACTGCCCCCTGCTCAACTCTGGAACAGATTGATGTGGGCAATGCAGCAGCGGCTGCAGAAGGTGCAGGACCAGGTTTCCGAGCTGGGCCGGCAGGTTTCGCAGGGGCTCAAGGACTGCAGTGACAACCTGGAGAAAGCCTTCGAGGAGGAGGCCGTCATCCGCGAAGAATACAGGGAAGAACTTCTCCACGACGCGCACCAGGACCTTTTGCAGGAAAAGGAAACCCTCGACGAACGGCACAGCGACCACGTGGACCACATCCAGTGCGAGATGATTGCGATCAAGACGCTGATCAAGGACCTGGACGCGCGCATGAGCAAGCTGGAAAAGTCCATGTCGGGACGTGAGGGGTGAGGGAGACAAACGCGTGGGGGCTGGTGCGCGCCACGAACGGTGACACACGCGTCACTATCGTGGATGAGACACGATGGAAAGGAAGAGGGGCACTATTGTCTCGCAACAGAAAAAAACGCTTTTTTTCCCTTCAATAAAATCGTGACTGAGATGAAAGAGTGATTGAATGTCGGGGCAGCGGCTGCGTGATTGCGGTGGGGGAGTTGTTGCGCGACGCATTGACGTTTACCGTGTTCAGGATGTGCCCGGTAGCTTCACGCGACTAGAAAGTAGTGAATGGGTGCCATGGTCTTCCGAAATTTGGAATCGTTCCGTTCACTGCGTGTTCCGATAGGTGTCCCGCAATTCCAATACGGCTCTCTACCTTCGCTTTATCTTTCGTACTTCGTCTCACCAATCCATCGATCTCCATTTCCGGCTTCGCGCAAGGTCCAAACTCAGCAATGATCCGCTCATGGCTATCGCGTCTACCTTGGCTTAGCATGGCGAACGTCGTGCCAGTGGTTTAGATTTAGACTCATTCATTTTTAGATTTTGAATCTGGATCTGATCGTCGTTCCGACCACAATCAATCTCGCGCGCCACTGCATAGCACGAGCGAAGTACCTTATGTGTAGTAGTGTGGCTAATGGTTTAGATTTTGCGGCATAGGATGCGGCCGCCGGGGTTCTT
>RXOD01004663.1:0-19409 GCA_005223375.1 Amoebophrya sp. AT5.2
GCCACCTAATCCCAAAAAAAAAATAATAAATTAAAGCCAGAACAAGTACGCAACCATGGAGCGGCGCGGCAAGGGAGGCGACCAAAACCAAAAGCCGCGCGATTGCTGCATCGGCGGCTGCTGCGACGGGGCTTCCCAGACGACGGTCGCGGGCCTGAAACCTAATTCTAATAAACCAGGAGCCGCCCCGGCCCCTCATGCTGAAAAGGTAGGTGCGCAACGACCGCGCACTTCCCCCGGCGAGCATTCTCGTGAGCAGAAGACCATCTATCAACGATTCAGCGCGCTCCCCCTCCCGCAGTCTGCGCTGTGCGCCGACAATATGTACAAGGACTTGAGTTTGTACTCGGAGTATCTGGAAGCCTTCCGCTCCTCGCTGCAGGGACCACACAGTAGCACAAAACCACTACCTTCCAACAAGTCCATCCACCCTTCGCAGTACGAAGAAGAGGTCGAGGAGAAAGTCGAGGTCCAGGTCCCGGTCGGGTTTGGGAAAAAGGACGAAAACAAGGTCTTCACGTTGCTACTGCCGAAGATTGCAGTGGTGGACGCGGCGCGAGGGGATGTCATGGTGTTTTACCGCATCCCGGTCGGGTACGCGTTGTGGGACGGGGCCCATGCGCTGATGTGTGCGCTGCTTGGGCTCGAGAACGGAGGATCTTCGAAACTCGCGCAAGTTGTCGGGCCAAGATTCTTCCGAGGTTCTGGAGGTCTGACGGGAGCTACGGGACCTTCGGTGCTCGAGCTGGGGTGCGGCGCTGCGCCATTACCTGGGATGGTGTCGGCGCTGCTCGGCGCAAGGTACGTGCGGTGCACGGATTTCTTGCCCGGCTTGGTGGAGTTGGCGGACGAGAATATCATGCGAAGCGCGGATTTGTTCGAGGAAACCAATGTCGCGAAGAACGTCGACGTGGACATCGCGGCTTGCAGTCTGCCGTGGGGAGACATGGACGCGATCCAAAACGTGTTGCCAAAGGACCAGGCGTACTTTGATGTAGTGCTCGGCGCCGACATCGTGGCAGGGGAGCACGACGGAGTGGAGGAGCATAAAAAAGTTTTAAACTTGCTGGCGGACACCATCAACGCGGTGACAAGAAAAGGGAGTTTGCTGATCCTTTCGCACACGGTGAGACAGCCTGGGGTGGAGCGCTGGCTGGTGGAGGAAGTGCTGGTGGCGGGTAGCTGGGAGGTGGTGGAAACCATTGAGGATGACAGTAAAGAAAGGTGGCAGAAGTACGGGAGAGTGGCATTTAACACGAATACAGCGACCCTGACAAGCACGACCACGAGAATTGTGCTGCTGGTGCTGGAAAGGAAATGAGATGGCTTGAATGTTGTGGCGCTGCTGGAAGCAGTTTATTTTGGACGATGAATTGATACTCGCGGATCGCGAGGTGTATTGGAAGCAAGCGTTCGACACAAACAATTTTACTTTGATGCTCGTGTTCTGACGAAGATGAGTGAAAGTAAGGGACGACTGCCACAAAATTCTGGCGAAGAAGCGTTCTTCTCAGTGTCAGAAAAATCAAAGAGATCGAGAATGTGATGAGTCGGGAGAGCCAGCGAGACGGGTGCAGCAGCAAGAAAGACAATTGTCGTGCATCGAATGAGTGATGATTCTTACTTCCAGCAACTTCTAGGTAAAAACGTAATCGCTGCCACGTTCATGATGCGCGCACGGACGGCCGCTCGTCGATGTGGTCGAGGATCCGTTTCCACCCATGTGGCGGGCGCCACGGGAGGCAGGTTTTTGCCATTTGCGGCGGCACGCGAGTTCGTTCGGCGCCAGGGCTTGCGAGGCTGGCGAGAATGGTACAATTGGAGTAAGACATCGAGGCCAGCGAATATCCCATCGAGGCCCGACTGCTTGTATGGTTCGGATTATCGAGGAATGCACGACTTCTGCGGGTACTCGAATTTGAATACTCGCGCAGCAGACTGGCGCACTTCGATCACGATGCAGGGGGCGTTCTCGACAGTCTCAAGACATAGGGCAATCTTTGCAGTAGTGGAAAAGGCAAATGAGTGGTTAGCACTGCACCTGCAGAAGGCATGCCCACAAATACGCATCTGCAGAGCGCCACTTGACACTCGGGCGACATTATTCTATCGCTTTACAAACAATTATGGGCGTGACGGCGAAACCTGGCTGCCTCTCTCGGTTTCCGTTGCTTCACTGTGCAAGCGCGAGACCAGACACCAAAGTGTTTACACCTTCCATCGCGGACGAGGATATGATATGCCGCGCGCGGTCGACACGGTCTTCGTCGCTCTTGAGGACGGTGAGTGCGCAGCCGTAGCGATTCCGGAAGGGCACAGGCGTTGTACTCAGATGCCGAGGAAAAAGTTTTTCCAAAAGAGCTGCAGCCTCAAAGAGTTGACAGCCGCCCTGGAAGCCTCGTGGGGCACATACGAATCGGAGTCACGGTCCCTTACCGATTGGTATCCGGATTTGATAGCAACTGGCGTATATAACAAGGTGCCCCGTTACAAGTTCTTGCAGCTTCTCAATCGCGAGATTTACGTGCCGTGCGGGTTTTCCATCTCTGTTGCACCATACACGCGCCACGGATGCGATTTTTTCGTGAATGGCAGAGCGGTATTGCATAGGGTGCTTGAAGTTCACCGTCAGCAGTTTCGAGTCGGGCTGGGAAAGCACGTGCGGTTCGGCGGAAGAATTACAGTTTTCCCCTTCACCGAGACGGAAGCGCCGGACTTCATCGTGGTGTATCACTGCGGATCGACGAGAAGTCGTGTAGACGAATCGACATTGCTTCACGGGATTTGGATTTTCCCTCGGGCAGAATTTAGTCAGCGTCTTGCAAGTCCTGATGATCTCTCGTCGGGCGCCACTTCATTAGGTGTCTATCCTCCAGACTACGAACCCACAAGGGCACGAGTTGAAATCAAAAAGAGGCAGCAACGGCAGATGTTGTACTACATTGACTTGTCAACCGCAGCGGCTCGCGCGGAGGCCTGGAGGAAAGCGAAGGCCATTTTCGAACATGACAGACAAGAACCAGCAACAGAAACAGATACGAGGTGAGCCTGATTGTTAGACACTGCGGGCCGTATGTATATGTGGTCCCTTCAACATCCCGTCGGGAGAGGTACCGCCTTTTGCCGTTTGAAACAGCGCGGCGGTTGTCTGTAAGTCTTCTAATGTGCCATGGCTCCGCTGACGCAGCGTGTCCCCACAGGGGTAACAGCGGCGTGCCGAGGGAACCGAGCGAAGGCGCGTGCAAATCGAAGTGGTTCCTCATAGGTCTGCTTTTTTACGTACTCATTTCATCATCGGCTCGTTTGTGTAGCGAAGTAGAAGTAGTAGACAAGACGCAGATTATTCATCTTTCTTTATTTTATTAGACATGTCACCTTTCAAAAATAACATTTCGACAGTCCTCCTTGACTTTGGTGTCAGTGGCAGTGGGGCTGTCTGGGTGACAGGGACTTGCTCTCTCGGCCGCGCATAAAGACAAACCGACGTGGAGAAGTTTTCTGTGCGCTCTGGAGCATGAGAGGACCATTACGCGACACAACAATCCACATTCCCCAGGTGCCGGTAGGGAGAGACCGTGAGATTGATTACATGACGCAAAATGCGGAGGCAGAGAGCTTGAAGATTATCAAGAGCGAGTAGATAACGTAATCGGCCAGCCGAAAGCGAAAAGGAGCGTCATCACAGCCAGAGCAGCAAAAGAAAAGAAGCGACAAAGATGCCCCTCGACCTCGGCGACGTGTTTGTCCTTCGGTTCAAGGACTTGCGTCTCGACCGCGTCCACTCGAAATGCCTCGTGCATTGCAAAGTCGTCGGGAACTGGCAGCCCGCGGCGACGAAGCAGTTCCTCTACTCCACCCTTGTCGAGGACGACAATGAGGATAAACTCCGACTCGTCGTGGTGCTCAAGGGAAAGGGCGCGCAAGCAGCGGTGGCCGCTGGCAGGAGAAATGGAGGGGACATAATCGATATGAAATCCGAGCCCGAAGACAAGAAGGAAGGCAGTTCTGCGGGCGGCGCATCTGAAGAGGTGGGCCCTGATTTCGCGAAGAAGTCTTTGATTTCCCTCGAGCAGATGCAGCGGACGTACCCGCCGGGGGCGCGGATAACGTTACGCGAGCCGTGGTTCAAGATACTGGCTGACGGGAATCACGGGCTCCGTGTGGACTCAATCGATCTGATCGAAGGCATCTATCTGGAATCGCTGATCAAGGAAGAAGGCCTCGGCACCAAGGGCGAGGTCGCCAACCGCGTGGACCAGCTGCAGGAGTTGGGCGCCAAGTGCGTGCAGAGCCTCGACTACGACAAGGCGCTGGAGCTGTACCAACTCGCGCTGCAGTTTCCGAGCGAGAAGAAGCATTTGTTCTACTCGAATCGGTCGCTCTGCTTCCTGAAGAAGAAGCAGTATTTTGTTGCGGCCGCGGAAGCAGAAAAAGCGGTGCGACTGAAGCCGGACTTCCTGAAAGGATACTGCAGAGGGGCGGAAGCGTTCACCAAAGGCGGGAAGTTCGTACTATGAAATAAATATTATCTGCTCGTCAAGGGCGTTCACTGTCGGTCAGCGTGCTCGCGCGTACTCATTCTCACTTCGGTTACCATCGGTCTGTCCTTATGACCGTGCCACGGCTTGGAATCTACGTGTATTGCGCCACCGCGCGCAATTTTTGTTTCTCACCTTCACCACCCTGTACTTTCAGTTACTGAGGCGAACTACTCCCTGATTACGACGCCTGCTACGCATCAGTGCTGAGACTTTGTCCACTCTTCACGTACCGGATTGGCGATTCCTCTACTGCCAGTTCGTGGGGACTTCGAGTCCGCTACTGCTGCTACGCAGCCCTACGAACTTACCGCCTTTCGTGAACGCTTCCGCCCCTCTGCAGTATCTGAAAGGATACTGCAGAGGGGCGGAAGCGTTCACCAAAGGCGGGAAGTTCGTATTTCTAATTCGACAGCTTCACTTTGATGGGCGCGGTTGTTTGTTGCTTTCATATCGTTCACAGTCGATGTTTTGGGAGAGTGGTTTCAAATCACTTTCATTGAAATTCGTCCATGAACAGGCGCGCGCGCTGGAGGTGCTTTTGAGCATTCCGCGCGACAAGATTCCCGAGGCCGAAATCCGCGCGGCGCCCGAATCCGTCCGGAGCCTGTTGTACCAACTTCTGAAGGAGGCCGCGGTGCTTCCGACGGCGCCCGCCGCGATTCTGCGGGTGCTGATCGAGAGCGACGCGCAGCTCCAGTACCTGAGCGAGAAGTTTTTTTTCGAAGCGTGCGACCACTGCGTGAAGTGTTTTCTGCTCACCGCGTTCCAATCCGCGCAAAGGAAAAATCTAGAGATGCCGGACGAGGAGCTCGACGACGTTTTGGACGAGATAGGGGGGGAGGGAGGTATTTTGGCGAATGCGAATTCCACCGCCGCAGAAGATTTGAAGGACGACCTAGAGAAGCGGAAGATGGTGAAAGAACGCATTCAACAAATGGCGAGGGATGGGGAAAAGGAGCTACTCCGGCTGGTGCCGAAATTGGTGGAGATGCTGGAGACGTACAGGGAGGGGTACGTTGGGTGTGGAGCGGCAGACGTGGTGAAGAAGTTTGAAAAAATGATTGCCGATGTGCGCGAGATAGGGGAAAACGGCAGACAAATGCGCGAGACGAGAGAAAACGGAGAAGAGGTAGAAATAGTTGGGGGAAACGCGGTCACTGACACCAAGGTTGATGCTGTACAAGATGAAAAGTCTTCCTTTGCAGAACTGCCCTCGGCAGGAGCGTAATCCACCTGGTTCCGGCTGTCTTTCTCTATGACTCACAGGTCCGACCGCGGATCGCCTGTGAAAGTACTTGGATTCCTTCTCGTTGTCTCTGTGAGGCAACATCCGTGGTTGTCAGCGGTCAAACTCCTCGTCTTGTTCTGCTAATTTATGGCGAATGTACTCATTCTGTCGTGCGCAACAAAAATAAATGAACAAGCCGAAGTCTTCGGAAGATCACCGTCAAGATGCAGCTGGTGTCCCCTTGGCTTCGAAAAATCCTGAAATTCTCAAGGCCTCGAGATGATTGCAACCTCGAAATTCACTTCTTAGTCTCGAATTCTTCTTGTATCAGGTTCAGGTCAGGTCACGTCCTTGGATCGACAATGTCTTACAGTGTGGTCGTTCATCTGCGTCGCCGTGGATCGCGTGTGCTGCAGCTCCGTTCGACGTGGACATCCCGATCAGGTAGAAGCTGCACCAGACGCCACTATCAGTATAAAAAAGTAGAAATTTTCGGTAAAGCAAAAAAGAATGAACTCTATGCCTCTACTCCTGCAGCAGCTTGTAGCATGACAGACGACCCGGCGACAGCAAACAGCATAAGCAGCTGCTCCCGCTAGTGTAGGTGGGTCGATAGCGATACTCTCGTTACCCTTACCGCTACCTACCTATGGGGTTTGTTGGGAGGATTGGCCGCTGATCGGATGTTTGAAATGAATGAACTAGCGCAAATCTGAACACCTCCGGCGACGCCAACGACGACGACCCGGTCCGCATGCTGATCCTTGTCTAGATCGACTGAGTACCGTAGCGGAGAATGCAGTCGAGTTCTCCCTCTAACAAGGCGGTGGCGCCATCCTCCGCCGGAAATATGGGCGATCTTCCCGTGGGTTCCTCCGGATCCGCCGCATCGTCGTCGGCGATGGCGCGAGTTCCGCAGCAGAGCCATCTGCACTACGGCGTGGCGAAGGCCACGGGAATCCAGGAGTTCGGGCCCGAGGGCTTCTCGGTGGAGCTGAAGGCCGACGAAATGTCGGGGAAGCGCGAGGCCTTCAACGCTGCGCGCGCGGAGGTGTCGTCGACGATACAAGCAAAGAGAACAATAGCGCTGCCGACACAAGACCCAGCAGTACGAGCGAAGTTGAGGGAGTACGGACTGCCAATCACGCTGTTTGGAGAGGGGGCGTAATTACTTACCTGCTACTTTCAGTGTTCTTTGGGCATGGCCATTAATATAGCGGCGGATCATCTTCATCTTGGTGTACATGAAGAAATGGTTTTTGATATTATCACGACAGATACGAGCGTCGCGAGCGTTTGCGGGGCGTGATGACGGGCGACAAGAGGACGGAAACTGGGCGCGTGGCGAAAATCGAAGACGAACAACAGGAGCTTTTCTTCACTCTAGGGCCGGAGAAATTGAAGCAGAAGCGGCTGGAGATAGCAAAGTATTGCGGACTCTTCTAAAAATTTTTCTAAACGAAAACGACCTAGGGTCAGCGGCCCTGCAACAGCCCACAATCATGACTACCCCAACACCTGAAGGTTTTCCCTCGCTTCCGCGCTGACCCGGCTCACGGCGGAGCGCAGTGAAGAGCGGGATGAGGTCGAGAACGAGTCCTGGTGTCTGGACAAGATCCGTGATGGCGCTGGCATCGAGCTCTCCCAGGTAGGGGACGAACGACCACTGACCCAGGGAACCTTCTCCCCCGACGGCAAGGTTTTGGGAACCGCCAGCTGGACCGGTTACGTGAAGCTGTGGAGCGTACCGTCCGGCAAGCACATAAAGACACTGCGCTCGAGCATAGAAACTAGGGCGCACGGAATCTGCTTCGCGCCAATCTTACACAGCGGCGGAGGGGGAGACACGATGGGGGAGAGCAGTACTTTGCTTGTGATGTTCGTGAATTTAAGTACCCTGCTTCTGCTAGTGCTACAAAATCAATGTACCGCTATGGTCTGCCTCTTCCTCTTCTCGCAGCTTTTCCGTTTTCGAAATCCGAATCGATGCAGCACTCAAACTCATTCCGAAAACATCGATCAACAGCAGCCATGGAGGTGGACGGGGAGCCCCCAAGTCTAGCGCGGCAGTACGTAATGGCGAGCGCGATGGCGAACGGAAATGTCTGTCTCTGGAGCAGCAAGCAGGAAACCCCAGTCGCAGTGCTGAAGGGGCACGAGGAGCGCGTCAACCGCGTTGCGTTCCATCCGAACGGAAGCCTGGTAGCGTCCACCTCACACGACCAAACCTGGCGGTTGTGGGACGTGGAAACCAGAACGGAGCTACTCTGCCAGGAAGGACACTCGAGCGGTACTGTGTTGAATCTAGGTCGCAGGTGTGGCTAAGGCTATTTTCGTTGCGCCGTAAAATAAACCTTGTTTTAGTGATTGACGTCGGCCACATCAGTTGAATTGCTCCGGGACGACGGCAACGTCCGATGAACCAGCGCGCGCCTGCAGTTTATGAATTTCGATAAAACATAGACGAATGCTATATTCAATGCCACTGTCAGAAATCACCTGATTTAGAGAACCAGTCCTGGCGAGACGATAATCGGGACCCAAAAGAAAAGCACACTCGCCAATATGATAAGTATCTATTCAACTCCAGGTGTTTACGGGCTTGCCATCCACCCGGACGGTTCGCTGATTTGCACGACGGATCTCGGGGGCATCGCGCGCATCTGGGACCTCCGAACCGGGCGCACCGTGTTACCCCTCCAGGGTCACAGCGACCAGCTGCTGACTTGCGATTTCAACCCCCGCGGGTTCCAGCTCGCGACCGCCGGCGCCGACCACAGCATCAAGTTCTGGGATTTGCGCAAGCGCAAGTGCGTCGCCACGCTGCAGGCGCACAACAAAACCATCTCGGAGGTGCAGTACGACAAAACGGGGCGGTATTTCATCAGCAGCAGCTACGACAAGACGGTGAAGGCGTGGAACGCGGACAACCGACACTGCGTGAAGGTCCTGATCGGCCACGAAGCGCGAATCATGGGCGCGAGCTGTTGCGCAGCGGAGGACGGCGTGGGCAGAGAAAGACACTGGATCGCGAG
Organism: Amoebophrya sp. AT5.2; assembly: GCA_005223375.1. Classification (NCBI taxonomy): domain Eukaryota; class Dinophyceae; order Syndiniales; family Amoebophryaceae; genus Amoebophrya; species Amoebophrya sp. AT5.2. The sequence continues at coordinate 8,805 of RXOD01004663.1, forward strand.
TGTCGCGTTCGACAGAACCTTCAAGCTGTGGAAGACCGCGCTCTAGCGATCATCGGAGCTGCGATTCAGGTTTGGTTTGGTTCATACAGGAGTGCTTCTCGGTCGATGAATTGCCTATGATTCGAAGAAATCGGTAAGCCTCCGATCAGTGGCCCTGATATGATGAAAACGACATTCATCTAGACATCGGTTGCCGGGTTAAACCCGGACTTTCGCTCCGTCGGGAAGGCTGCAGCTGATGACAGCGACCTCTGTTTTTTATCCATTATACCTGCGCATCAAAACGACTGTGCGCGAGCGGAATTTAACGGACTCATTCGGAGGATCTTCTGGCTGAATTTCTTGTTCCTGCTTCTCCTCGCAGCTTTCTCGCCAAATCCTGGTTTTACGCTTCGTTAATCTTGTAGTTGTAATATTTCGTTCGAGGGTTCTGCTTCTGCTTCTGTCCCAGTGAGTCCTCGTGGAGCGACGCAGAGCGAAGGATCGATCGACTCGCTCTTCCATCGCGAGCGAAATCCTACTTATTCGAAGAGAGAAGCATCCGATTCTTGTAGTAAACTAAACGTAAGAACACCGCCCATTATGGCTTGTTGTTGCGAGGGTAAGTCCGGCGGTGCGGCCTTCAAGGCGGTGGACCTGACGCTCACGCCTATTTCCCAGACGAACCTCGAGCGGTATCGCGTCTTCGATAAGTCCCACCTGGTGAAGCCCGGACTGAACGCCCACCTGCTGATCCAGGGGAAGACCTTCCAGGTCACCGGCAACTCCTTCGACTTAGCCCATTGAATTAATTCATCTTCTGCCGCAGCATCTTGATCTTCTTAGCAAAGTGAAGCGTCGTCGTCGTGTCCTTTGCTTTTATTGTCTGATGTTGTAGTAAGTTGTCGCAGCCCTTGGTGCAGCGAGACTTACACAAGAGAATCAATCGGTCCCCACAGAGGCAAAGGGGCAAAGACGGTCTAGCACTTCGGCCGGTTATTGCTCGATGGCGATACCGGATTACTCGCCATCGGCTGGATGCATTTATGATCCGACTGCTGATGCCTCATAGCAAGCAATCCTAGTCATATTAGTCGATTGCAATCGCTGGCCACTTGCACCGGGTCCCTGTTTGTAATATCCATCGGAGCGGATGCTACACCAGATGAGTTTACTCATAGCCTCTAATCGACGTGCTGGACTTGAACCAGAACCGCAAAGCCGTGTATCAGTCCCGTGGCCAGTTCTTGTCCTGGGGCCAGAAGCGGAAAGTATTTTCTCTGGGCGGTGTGGACGCATCGCCCGAGCCGCTGTACCAGATGCGGGAACAGCGCGCCTGGTTCGCGCACAACTACCAGGTGGTGGACGGAATGAAACGAGGAGACAGAGAAGGGCACGAAGTCATCGGGGAGGAACTGCTGCAGGTTCTTCGGAAAAACGATTTTTGTGATGGCCATTCCGCCAAGGCTGTGGTTTTCTATCTTATATATCTAGAAGTAGAAGTGCTTTGGGCTTAAAAGTAGAAGTGCTTTGGGCTACTTCTGCTACCTTCTTGTTCGTTGTCGTTGTCGTTGTTCCCCCTCGTTTGCTGTTGCTGTACCCGCTCCGAGACATAGAGTTAGAGAAAACGAACATTGTTTCTCCTACCAGCGGTCTCGGCTCCTCAGGTGCATGGCAACTGCGCCAACACGCAGCAGTGGACGGTGGGCGTGACGTCTCAGTCTGGGCACAAGTTTCAGCTCAAGTCTGAGATGAGTTTCTGGAGCTACAAGGGTGGCTACATCTACCTGCAGGACGGCGAAGCTGGGGATGATGTTGTTGAAAAGGACCTTGACAATCAGACGACGCCGAGTGTTCAGGACGGAACTACAACTTCTACTCGGGTTGAACAAGAGGAGAAGCGGCACATCGTGGCGAAGGTTTACTCTCCGCTGTCGGCGAAGAACTTTGCGTTCCCGGGACAGTGGACGGCGCGAGACTACGTCGTGGAGATTGCGCCGGGAGTGGACGCAGCGCTCGTGCTGGCCCACGTGCTCGCGTACGCCGAAATGGACGACGACGACCACCACCGGAACAAGTGAAGTAGTAGTAAACGAAGTTGCAAATGCAAGTACGTACATTCATTTTTTTTCACTGCCATTGGTGAGAACGCTTGCAGTAGTTACTACGCGTCCTTGCCTTGGCGTCTGCCCGACTAGCGATGCTCGCTGTGACGTCGTAGTGAAGTACAACTGGTGGTACAAATGTGCATGTGGTAAAATGCAATACAACCGTTTTTTTCTGCACCGCTTCTTGCACTCTTTCTTGCGATTCAACCGTGCACCCCCTCCGATCTCGAACCCTCGAATTGCCCTCGAGTCCTCCAATAAAGGAATCCAAGATCATACGTATTTGCTTCAACAACGCACTTTCAGCCTTTTTTTGGAATGATTGTGCTGGGACGGAACGAAATACAAAGATCAGCAAGAAGCTATCATATCAGGAGGCTCTGATCCATCGGGGCTGCCTCGGAGGGCTCAATCAGAAGCATTTTTCAAGCACCTCGGGAACCCAGACTGATCACCATTCATCTTCAACTTTTCTGAAAAATTATGTTGAGGACGATTTAATCCGATGGATTTCTGATGGTGCAGGTTCGGTTTTGCAGAGTCAATCCTCAAGGCAAGCTGAAGGAACGAAACTCGACGACACATTCATGGAGTTAGTTCTAGTTGCTCTCTCGTCTACGTGTTGAGCTTGAGTAACTCGCCGCTGCTTTCGCTTTGCTAGTTGCATCAATCTTGCTGTAGGTGTAGGATTTTGATTTCGACCATCGGAGAACTTGGCTCTGGGCCTTAAGTCCAGATCGGATCTTGTATCCTCACTTTCGGCTAGTAGAGCAACAAGCATCTCATTTACATTTTCAGCCACCGGCGGTAGCGGTACTCATTTATACCTTGCTACATTAGTTACCTTGCTTACGCCACGAGATCGGCAAACAAAACACTGTTCAACAACGCCGGGCCAAGATTCCACCATTACGAAACTCGCCACCAGAATGATAATGAAATTGCTAGTTCCACGCTTCCTCGGGCTCTTCTACGGCACTCTGCTCGCGGCGCAGCTGTTGCCTGAGACTGTCTCAGCTGTGAAGGTGGTGCCGGCGGCGCAGGGCATGCGCTCGACTCGTTTGGGCGGCCCCGCCGCGACTCCTCCCATTCCCGGTGCCAGCCATTTCCTTGGCGAGGAGTTCCTGCTCCCCCTCGTGTTTCCAGGGGTTGAAGTAGATGAAACGTCGCCGGCTCATCTGGACGTGACGCCGCCCGCCCGACCGCCGTCGGCCGCGTCGGACTACGTGCTGGACGAAGATTGCCATTCCCATTTGTTCAGTCCGCGACCACGGTCCTCGAACCTCCTCTGGGACTTGTATTTCCGGGGTGGCGGAGTAGAAGAGACAGAGACGGAGACGACCGACTTAATAGAAGGGGGCGGGTCCGGCGTTGAAGATGAGAGCTGTTGTTCCGCGAAGACTGCGGAAGGATTGTATGGGGAACAGAGACGTAGCGACGTCGAAATGACGGACATGGACCACGCCGAGGGAAACGGCGCAGCCGCTGTGATGCAGCGAGCGGTCGAGCTCCTGCGCTGCGAAGGTCATGATTTCTTCCGTCAGCCGGGCAACGATGACGTCCCCGCGGTCGTGGTCAAGGACGTGGAAAACTCCGAACCGGGTTTACTGTGTGATGGCCATCAAGCCGTTACCAGGAAGTGCGACTTAGTGGAAGCAGGCGAGGGCACCGAGGGCGTGCTAGAGGCGCGGGCGGACAACGGGCAAGAGCAGTTGTTGTGCGAAAGTATATCGAGGCTCAAGCAGCTCAACCTGACGGAGCAGGCGTTCCGGGCCCTAACGGAACAAGCGTTGCGCGACCACGATGAGGAGCAGCAGCAGATGCCGGAGCGGCCGGCGGTCGTCAGCCGTCGGCGACCACGTCCCGAATCTGAGGGTCCGAGGTCCAACGACTCTACTACTGCAGCGGTATGTCCGGACTGCGACGAAGATGTGCCCAGCAGCCGTGGCTTCGGCATGCGCCCAACCGCTGGAAGGAGCGGCCTGAAAAAGCGGTGTCGGGTCGGGGGAGCCGGCACTTATCTTCAGGGTGGTTGTCAGCGGGCTACCGTGGTGGTGGACGAGTAAAAAAGGACGATGGGAGCCGATCGGTGGCGCAGCAAGAGCGGTTGCTGCACGACCGCATGTTAGTAAGGCTGGAGCATCTCGTTCTCGAGCTCGACGCCCCTCGCAAATGAAGAAAGGACGGCTTGTAGTCCCCACCTGGAGACGAAGTACTTAAACCGAAGAAGGGCAGCAGACCTCCGCACAAGAGGATGCGCTGCTCTCAGTGCCGGTGTGTGTTTAATCGATCTGCGGTGTTTCGTTTCGACACGGAACACCTAGCCGTCTTCATTTTCAATTTCATCGGCGAAGTAAGGCTCTACTTCGGATGTGCGGTAAGTACCTGTGCTAGTTGTAGAACGTCCTGCTTGCGGTTGCGAGCCACCTGCGCGCGTTCAGCAGCCACAAACTGCGACAATACAAAAATACGACCGCCAATGTGAATAATGCGCACTTTCTTATACTTATCAAGAAAAGGCGGAGCGCGCTACATGGCGCGCACTCTTGGACAATAAATCTATCTATCAATTCATGATCATGCATTGAAGCGCAAGCGGGGCCCGCATTGTCACACGATGACGATGGACTCTCCGGATAGTACTTTTTGCTTTGGATGATTTTTCTCTCCGGCAGGCTTTCATCCTAGGTGAAGCCAAAGGCGAAGCAGAACGAAAAAAATATGCTCGAGAACCGTGGACGCACCCGCTCTCGTCTGCCGGGGGCCGCCACCGCCTACTCGTTCATTGTAAAGAAGCAGCAGGTGCAGGTCGTGGTGCTGGGATCAAGTATCGGTCACAGTCAGGAGCTCCGACGATAAAGACAGTTCTTTCTCTTGCATGTTGGAAATGGAGATCTTCCAGGAATGGCTGCTCCTCTTGATCTTCGATGGAAGCACTAGATCTAAACGGAGGAGGCTTATGATCATTTAAGCACACATTATGCATGGTGTTGACGCGGTCGTGAAGATACAAGAGGATTCTATTTTTTGCCACCAGCTTTGCAGCCGAAACGTCATCTAGCGAAGGATTCTTATGCAACACTGCTGCGTTGTACTAAGACAGTAATCGGTTACGGTCGCGAGCGCGACTTGGACTTGCAGCCAAGAGGCCTTTTATACTCAAATGAAATTTCTGCGGCTCGCCCTCGGCGCGCCGCTCTGTGTTCATGCGGCTGGCTATCAGCGGAACGCGATTAAGTGGGCAAAGCGGGCCCTTGACAACGGTGCTGGCGATATGAGTGCCAAACGCGCGCGCTACTTGGATCCGATCCCTGCAGTGGCGAGGGAGTCCGAAGGGGAGTCGGAGGCGGAAGAGGCGACGGAGTCCGAAGGGATGTCGGATGCGGCAGAGGCGATGAACTCCGACGGGGACGAGTCGAGTACGGACGTCGTCGGTGCCGAGGCTGCGCGGCGTGCAGCCAAACCCTTGCGCTTCGGTGACATTCCCGCGGGCAGCAGTTTTTGGTTCCCCTCGGCGCTGCTGCGTCTGCACGAGGTGGTCGTCGGTGGTTCCTTCAAAAAACTGGTCGACGAATACGACGCGAGGAGGCAGGACGCGCGGCAAAGTCAGGACGCGCCGCAACTGAGACGGCTCCCGGTGTGGGACGCAAAAGACCGAGCCCGAATCAAGAACCGGCGCGGTGAAGTCGAGGATGTGGACAACGGAGTGGCAGACGGACTCCTCTTCGACCTGTCGAGGCGGCGCGGCGAACACCAGGCCGAGCTGGCGCGGGTCGTGGCGGACCTACCGCTGGCACTCGCCGACTCGGTGGCCTCGGTGACGGGATCCGGAGGCAGCGACCGTTGCCGAGCAATGGCGGAGGACGCACTTCAAATTCTGGTGGAAGCTTTTCCAGACCCGCAGGATCGAGACCGCGCGGCGCGAGAAAACAAGGCCCTGGTGACGGTGTCCGCGTCGCCTTCTTGCGCGCGCGAGCTGGAGCGCGCGCGCGCCGAGCTGGCGGCCCACGACGTGACGATGGAGGTTGGGGGCCTGGCGCTGCAAGAAGATGCCGCTGCTGGGAGCGCTAGTACAGGTGAACAAACGTCGGAAGACATAAACACGCTGCACAGAATCTTTCTCACCGAAGAGACGGGGACGTCTCGCCTGCCGGGCCAGGGAGGGCCAGAAGGTCGTGATAGGCGAATGCACCGGGTGGCCGCGCGGGAGGACGCAGGAATCCGCACGTTTCGCTTCGCATGGGTACGCCCGATTCCGGATCCCGACGGAGTTGCAGATCATGTTCAGGGGACGAGCCCGAGGACGAGCAGCGCTGGTTCATCTCGTGCGTGGGGGTGCAGCAGCAGCAGCAGCAGCAGCACGAGCACGAGGACGAGCATTTTTAGTCCTTTGCCTGTGCAGGAGGTCTCTCGAAGAAACAAGCACTATCTTGCGTTCCAGGTGTGGGCTGTGCTGAGGCCAAATACGGGAGAGGTGCGGCTGGAGGACTTCAACGTGCACGCGGTGACCGAGGAGATTTGCACAGACCCGACGGGGGTAGAAGGCAGTTGGACAGGAGAGAGGAGCGGCATCGAATTGTTGTCGGTAGCCTTCTGGAACCCACTGGAACCGCCGCAGACCCTCTGGAGGCCACTCAGTGAAACAAACTGGAACATGGTGTAAAACTATCTGGAACCACCGGGAGAGGGGGGTGGACCACGGCCTGTTATTCGTAGCCTTGTTCCCCCCTCCGGATCCCCTCGGGAGGCCAATTCGGGGGTGAGGCCACGAAACCCTGCATGCATCAACATTCTTTCAGCATTCAAACTTGCTCATCCGATTTTTGGATTCGGTCTCAGAATCCATCGCGCGATCCGATTCGATTCGTACGGACACAGATTAGGCGGCTGTCCCTCGGTTCTTGCCGCTGCAGTATACGAGGACTAGCACTCACGCATCGTTTTTTTTTTCCGAGGTTGGTCTTGCTCTTGCTCTAGCCGTCCGCCGCATGCATGATGAACGTCGGGTGCGCCTTGCGCAAGTACAGGAAGCACCTCATTGACTAGCATGGCGATGGACGCCGGCAGTGCATTTGCATTATGCATAAGTACAAACAATAGATACAATACCTACGCGCTAGCGCTACGCAAATAAAGCCTTTTTTCAAGGGCTGGAGAACGCTCGGACGCACCCGCCCGCGCCGTCTGGCGGTGGTCCTACGAACGCTCAGACAAGAGCCGAAAAAAACGCAATGAAGCGCAGTGAAATGTTGAAATATCTTCATCAACCCATAGATAATTACATATGGGGTCGAGCGGCGCAAACGGTTGCGCTCCGCCCGAATTTCCCATCGAAACTCGAACGAGCGCGTCACCGCTGTCGAGGTGGACAGGAGTCCTGATCGTTAGTTCGCTGTTTCGCATTGACTCGAGGTAAAGTCGAGCGTTCGCACGACAATGATTTGGTCCAGTCGGCACTTTCATCTGGCCGCTGGATCCAGTTTTGGTTCGGTTGCCTCGTTGAAACCACGCATCGGAACATGATAGATCTGTGAGACGAGATGGCTGGCGGTGAGTCGGAGCGAGGAGTGGTCCAGAGCGAAAGCAGCTGCAAATATGGAGTACTCTACGACAACTACTAAGCAGCAGCAGCAGCTTTGAACGCCAATTTTTTTCAACCCTGATGTCATGATCTTTTGCGACACTTTAACTGCCAGGGCAAGTAGAATACTTATATCCGATTCAGCATAGACACGGTACCCAAAGAAAGGCCCCCGTAGTTGCATCTCCGCTGATAAAATAAGTAAATCCAATGATTTGTACCTGTACGGGAAGATTATCCGCGCGTCGTCCTGACCTGTTCGCAAATGGTGCGATACAGGCGGGACTGCGACGCCACCATTCTTGTATCTAAGCCTGAGAAAAGGTTGTCAGGATTTGATGCCAGTAAGGCTATTCTGTTTCTGCGCAGTTGCAATTCTCAGGGACGAGCAACTATGAACCCGCACTCATCACGCGCAGATGAACCCGCACTGGGTAAGTTGCTTGTTGATGGACTAAAAATGAGCCAGTTCATGGACCTGAGCCCGCCTGAGTCAGAATCAATCTGTTCGAGAGCTCCGTTTTTTTCAAGAACCGAGGATAGGCTTTGGCATTAGTCGCCAATTTTATGTTGAAATTAAGGCATTGTCTCAAAAAGAACGGACTTCGTAGACAGCTAGCAGGGGAGCGTCTCCTCCATATTAATTTATTTCTACCTATAGTCATCAAGATCGCGATCGCGGCGGGATGGACGTTTGCTATCCAGAGCCGCCCTCCAGTGCGGCGGGCAGGCCCACCTCAATCCCTGCATCGCCCACGCTGGATCACGGCAAACCTGCATCGGCTCTCCCCCCGTCCCTCCAGGGCCCCCTCCAGGGCCCCCTCCAGGGACCCCTCCACACAACCGCTTCCGCCAGCACCCGCACGTCCAGCATCGAGCCCCCGGAACAGGAAGACCAAACTACTTTTGTGCGGCAGAGAACGATCTCCGACCGCACGTCCGAGACCGAGAGCGCGCCCGAGTCGCAGGCGCTGTCGTCGGGGCGCGGTCGTGGGGCGGAGGGGGATGATCCGAGGATCGAGAGCTGCGAAACTACTACTACCTCAACCTCGAGGACAAAAAACCCCTCGCAGCAGCACGCGCAGCATGAAAAGGCGCTCCTAGAGCTCTCCCTCTCCGGCGCTTCGTCGTCCAACTCAGGGACGAACGACCACTCCCAGACCACGAGCTCGCTGAAGCGCGAGTCGAGGAGCGCGCCGTCGTCGCTGGCGGAGGCGGCAAAAAGGGCGAAGGATGCGATCTTCGGCTCAGGGCCTACAACCGTTGTAGAGCGACATCAGAAGGACCAAGAATCTAATGCTAATCCCCACCCAGAAACTACAGTCCCCCCCGCGCCAGGAGACACATCGGAGGAGGAAGGATCCCCGGAAGTAGATCCCCCCAGAGATCGGTCGAGACCGCTCCAGACCCCGACGTCGCAGCAGCCCCAGACCGCTATAGGCAGGAGCTCGCTCGAGCGGTCCTTCACTTCTCCGGGGCACCTGAATTTGGACCTGCAAAAGGCCGACCCGTGGAAGGGGTGGCGGATTCTGACGGAAAAGTTCTACCTCTATTACTACAACCCGCTGAAGAACGAGAGCGTGTGGCAGATGCCGCGCGAACTGTACACGATCCTCGGGGAGTGGAAGGAGTTAAGACGATTGAATAAACTCAGGCTATTTTATTTAGTTCCGCGGGGGTCCAAGGAATCGGCCCCCGCAGCTTTTCGTCCTCCAACTCCAAGCAGCCTTGCCCGCTGTTCCTTGTTCTGACTGAAAAGAAAGCATGCCCCCCCCCCGAGAAGGCTGCGGCCTCCCGTTTTGGTGGTTCCACTTGTGTGCTTGCTGGCCCCCGTCTATGCTTTGCAGCCACACGCCGCCAGCGAGTGCCTGGCTACTGTGTCTTTAATCGGAAGAGAACCATAGGTGCGCCGGAATGGACCCTTATCAGCCACTTGTCGGAGGTGGGTGATGACCTCCATGTCCCTGGGTTCCATCTAATAAAAGAATAACAAGAGGAATAATTATTTTTAGCTCTCCTGAAGGTTTATCTTCTGTAGACCTTCTGCAGATCGAAAAGAGCTTCTGAAGACCTCAACTTTTAATATTTCGCTGACGTCGCAGAATTACATCGCGATTAGAGTAAAACTACAAACTTCTACTGAGACCTTCAGTAGAACACGCCTCAGACCTCCTTAGAAGGTGCTTCAATGAATTTGCACGCCATTTTCTTCAGTAGCTTCAAAAATCAAAAACGAAAAACCTCCAGAGTAGGTTTTGGTTCTCCTGCAGAATCACCAACTTTAAGCTTCTGAAGGTTCGCTTTTTTCATTATTGAAAAAAGTCGCATTTTCGTTGATTTTTTTCAAGATCTCCAGAAGGTTCTATATCTCCTCTGGAGGTCGTTCTCCTGCAGGTGTCCCCTCAATAGGTTTCCACTCTCCAGTGGAGGTCTACCTTCTATAGATATTCCCTTCTGTAGGTTTTGCGATTGCCTTCAGTAGAATTAACAAAGCTACTGAAGCGCTCTTCTGTAGCGTATTCTTCTGTAGCTTATGTCAATATCTTCAGTAGAATTAAACGACGCTATCGGAGGTGCTCACTTTTTCGATCTGCTGACTAGCACTAGCATACGAGACCTAATAAAGATCGGCACTGATATAATTTAATAGAGTAAAAAGCGCACGGACGTCTCGTTCCTGCTCACCAAGCAGAGCCGTGTCCAACTTCTTGCGCGCGTCATTTTCACTTCGAGACGTTCGACGCGATCATGGTTTGAAAAAAAGTGTTTGGGAGGCTCTTCGCCGTCGGAATCCGCCCACGACCTGGTGTGCGAGAAGGTGTCTGGTGGGCCGTCAGGTGGGCAGATTCCGACGGCGGAGAGCCTCCCAGCAAACACTTTTTCCCACACCTCGCGAGATGTGAGAAAAAGTGGTTGGGAGGCTCTCCGCCGTCGGAA
>RXOD01004664.1:0-19391 GCA_005223375.1 Amoebophrya sp. AT5.2
TCATTGCTAGCGGGCGTGGCGCTCGCTGGAGCCGGACCTGCGGTGGCCGGGCTTCGATGGCGTCGGAAGGTCGGGCTTTTGTGGCCCATAGCATGCGGGAAGAGCCGTAGGCAGGCTCTACTTGGGCGAGGCTGTGGCAACGGGATTGGGTGTAGCCTACACGCGCCCTACACGGCCTGTTTTCGGGCGTAATAGGCTACACCATGTACACCGCCTACACCATGTACACCATACAACGGCGAAAATCGAGGCTCGTCGTCGATATTAGCGTTTGGTGGAAGTAGATCTTCGCTTTCGCAGCAAAAAAAAAAGTACGAATTTATCAACAGAGAATTCGACCCCAGTCGTACATCAACGGAGCCGGCTTATGGGCCCAAATATGATCAAAATTTCAACACTTCCAGGTGTCCGGGTCATCACTCCAGATTTACCAGTCTGCTGCCACTCTTCCCTGGTCTATCAAGGCTTTGATGGGTCTTTGTTCGGACTCCTTTCCCTACAGCCAGCGGTACTACAAGGCCCCCTACGTGGCGGGCACCACCGCTCTGGCCCTTTTTGCGTACTGCATGGTGGGGGTCGGGCCGTTTATTTCCGTGCAGGTCTCGACGTGCCTGTTCTTCCTCGTTTTTCTCCAGTTGAGCATGACGGATTTGATGGTCGAGGCTGTCTACGCTGCGAAGGTGAAAAAAGTGCCCGAGAAGGGCCCGGACCTGATCTCCTTCGTGTGGGGCGGCATGAGCCTGTGGACACTGTTCTCGACGCTGTTCATCGGCCACCTGATCGAGACGTTCGGGAGCGACAGCTGCTTCCTGTTTGCCGCGCCCTTCGCCGCCGTGATCCTGCTGCCGGTGGTCCTCGACTACTTTGAGGAGGGGCCGCAGTTCGACAAAACACGCGACGGAGCGGTCCTTGCCGGCGGCAATGACGGAAGCAGTGCTGCAGTAGAGACCGCGCAGCGGCCGCCGCAAGTTCTGCAGGGCGCGCTGGAGCCAGGAGGTGACTTCTTGGGTGATGAGGATGAGGCTCCGGGATCAAGATCATCACCCGGCGACGAGGTCGTGGGGCACGTGGCCGTCGCCGCCGATGGGACGCCGAATGTTCGTGCTGGTCCGACGGGAATGATATCATCTGCGAGAAGTAGTGGCCACCCGCAATCCGCGACGTCTTCCGGCCGCAAGATAAATTCCAAGGACCTGCTCAAACTTCCGGAAAACCGCCCCGTTTTTTACCTCGCGCTTTTCATGGGGTTTTCCGGCATCTCGACCGCGGCTTTCTCGGTCCTCAACGAGTCCAAGATCGCGAATTTCGCCGTCGCGTACACGCTCGGCCTCTCTGTGCTCGCCGGCTTCACGCTGTTTCTCCGTCCCATCATCGCGAAGATGAATTTGTTCTTCTTCACGCAGAACGTGCTCGCCGTGTCGATTCAGGGCGCCGCCTTCTACTTCTTCACCGACACGCCCGAGCAGTACCCCGCCGGCCCTCACTTCGAGCCGCACTTCTTCGTGTCCGTGATCGGGATCGTGGCCAGCGTCTTCTCGTTGCTGGGCATGGCCGCGTACAACATGTTCGCGAGCGACTGGAACTACCAGTCCATCATCATGGTGTCGAACATCGTCGCGATCTTTCTCAGTCTGCTCAACGTGGTGGTGTTTTTGAGGTGGAACGTCAGCTGGGGCATTCCGGACGCGCTCTTCATGGTCTGCTCCACCGGGATCACGAGCGCGGTGTTCCAGTTCGGGTACTCACTAGATCCATAGACATTTCATTGACATTGATTTCCACCACCACCACAGACGATGAAAACCAAAACGAACATCACAGCTGGATGCCCGGTACGGTGATGCTTGCGCAGCTCGTCCCGAAGGGTCTTGAGTCGACCATGTATGCCTTGCTCGCGGGGTCCTTCAATATGTCGGCGATGATGTCCACGTATTCCGGTGCGCTGATGCTGGAAATGCTGGGGTGTGAGCCAAACGGTTCCAAGAACGAGGGCCACCAGTTCGAGCATTTGTGGGTCGGCGCGGCCCTGGGGTCGGTGCTGCCCTGCGTAACCTTGTTCGTGTTACCGTGGTTGATCCCGAACTGCAAGCAGACCGAGAAACTACTCGTCGACAACCCCGAGTCGCCGACGGCGGGGAGCATCTGGAATACCTATTTTGCGAAGTCGAAATACGGGCGCCTGGAGGAGGACGCAGTGGCGGACTTGGAGCTGCGGAACGAGCTGGACCACGCGAGCAAAAATTCCTCGCTGACGGGAGGAGGTGCGGGAGAGAATGCGGTGCTGTCGCCGGTGCTGGGGAAACATACCAGTGGGCGCGGGGGGCGAGAATGAGCTACAGTTCGAGCAGACACCGACTTTTGTGCGAGATTTGCTGACACTGGCGGCCCTCCTCGGGGCGAGGGCGCGCGGGGCTGCGCATTGCTCTTTCATCATTTGATACCGGTGGGAGGTTTGGATTTTTCTTCAGAGAATACAGGCAGAGGCACTCGAGTGGATCCACTCGCACAGGTGGAACTTCTTCATCTGGGACACCGTCACTCGGCACACGGATATACCGCTGCAAGGTCAAGTCCAAGCCTTCACACGTTGCCGGATGCCCCGCGCATGTGCGCGATGTCAAAGAGAGCTACCAGAGTGAAACTGAAGTTGAGTCGTGCCCAAATACTCGGCACAGAGAAGCAAGAAGAGTGCTAGAGAAGACTGACGGCAACAACCATGACTAAGACTACTTCACCTTTCTAAGTAGTGTTAGTCTCTCTTTCTCTCTGTAACGCGCACCCGCGTGCATTCTTTTTATCTCAAAAGTAAGAGGTGTCTGTGGCGGGGCGAGGACGAGAAGATGCTATAGATGCCTAAGCACCAGGACCAGAAAAAACTGCCAGAACGTCTTCATGTCGCTTTCTCCGAAGCTTGAGTGGAAGCAGATTTTGAATGACTCCCCGCAGCGACGCCGGTCTCTTGGGGACACGCTCTCCTCCCTTTCGCGGAGTCCGACGGCGCGATTTCGCGGCAGCTTCTCGCAGACGCTGTATTCCGGGCCCAAAAAGGCGGGCGCAGGCGGACGAGATCATGCGTTCAGTTGTGCAACTAGTTGTGACGGAACCGGAACGACGCTGACCATCGACCTGGATGCCGCGAATCCGGCGAATACGCACGTGCACGACACGGTCCCACAGAGGCTGCCGCTGCGCAGACTGCTTACCGACTATCTCAGATCATGTCGTCGAGGAGCTGGACCTGGAAAGACTTGTGCTTTTACCGAAGTTGCATTGCGCGCCCGGCCGCCGGACGACGAACAAAGCTGGACACGGGACAATGCAGTTAGTACAAGGTGGGTCGACGCAGCTACCAGTAGATCCTCATCGCCGTTGAAACAGCGGCTAATATCAGGCGGAAGCACGACAAGTAGTGGCAGTTCATCCGGCCAACTGCGACGGCGGGATGTATTGCTTTCGGAAGATACGGTCGCGGATCGCGCACAGCTCGCGCTCATTCCGGAGCGATATATCGACATCCTCCCGGCGAACTTGCTGGCAGCCGGCAGAAGTACTGCCGGTGGGACTTCTACTTCATCCTCGAGTAGTGTTCTCACCGCCTCGGCTTCCGGTTCGCAGGCGGCCACGGCCTCGGCGCTCGCCAGTGTGAAAATGAAGCACCAGAAGCTGAACCGGGCTCGTTGTTCCAATCTCGACGAGGATTTCTTTCCCGTGCCCATGGGACCAAACGATTGGAACTCGTTGCACCATGAGGAAGGCCAGTCCGTCCTCGAGTTCGTGGCGCGGGTCGCGCAAAGGCGCGGCAGTAAACCGACCGGGACTGCGTCGACCATCTACTTGCTTCCGTGCGGCAGCGGCAGCAGCGGCCAGGCGCAGACGTCGTTCCAGTTGCACTCGACGCAGGCGGCTGGTGGAGCTTCTTCTGCGCTGGATTTAGGGGAACTGTTCGGCGGTGGCGATGAAGATCCCCCAGGAGGCTCGTCGGAGGTGGAAGACGACGTCGGAGCGCCTTCGGTCTCCAGCGGTGGTTCGTTTGCCAGCACTATGAGAGGCCGCAGTGGTGTCGCGGGCACGAGCGGAAACCGTGGAAGTAGCCGCGCGGCGGCGCCGCCTGTCTCTGTGCCGAGGTCGCGAAGCATCGCCGGAAGTACCGCGAAAGCGGGGCCGCGGGCGACCGCAACGGCAACGACTCGCTTCCGCGCCTCTGTCGAGCGAGCCACCGCGAGCAATCGGGCTTCTACACTCTCGCCCGACCCCGGCGCGGCTAAGCGAAGAGCAACGACTGGCTTCGGGATGAGCTCCTCGGCCACGAGCAAGAGCACTTCCGACGGCCAGAAGCTGCTCCAGCACCTGCTTCAGTATTGCCGCGCCTTCTTTCACCCGATGGACGTGAAGCTGCTCCCCTACCAGCGGTTCGAGGGGATCTCGACAAGGAATGTTGAAAACGAAACCGGCGACCTGCACAGCCGCCAGCTCCACGCCGGCGAGCTGCTGAAGAAACACCTGATCCCCGCCATGAAGATGAAGGATCGGCGATCTTCGCTGCTGATTCCCGCCGACGCGTACGCGGTTCTCGCGATTACGTCGGAAGACCTCTACCCCTGCGACGACTGGCCGTTCGTCAGCGGCTTGAGCGATACGCTGCACCGCGTCGGCGTCTGCTCCACCGCCCGGTACGAAATCGTGCCGGATTTCAGCGTCGTGCCTCAGGCTCCCTTCAACACAGCGTTCCTGCAGACGAATTCGAATTCCACCCTCGTCGCGACCGTGGTCCACTCGTTCTGCTACCACAAACTCCTAAAGCGGATGTGTCGCGTCATCACGCACGAGCTGTGCCACTGCTTCCAGATGAAACACTGCGTGCACTTCAACTGTCTGATGCAGGGCAGCAAACACTTCGAGGAAGCCGAGAAGAAGTTTTTCGACCTGTGCCCGGTGTGCTTGAGCAAACTGTATTTCATGCTGTCGTCGTCGGAAGTGGTCAGCTCGGTAGGTGCCGGATCCACGGAGCAACACGTGGACGTCGAGGAGAGGTACACGCGGTTAAAACGGTGGGTGGAAAAGGACGTGCTGGGCGTGGCGGGAGGTGGGGCGGGCGCGGGCGGCGGGAAGCAGCTGGTGACCACTTCTGCAGCAGTACTGGGAGGTCCGTCTGGTGAAGCGTTCTCGCATACGTATACGATCTGGTCGTCTTCAAGGAAGGGGACCGCGAATGCGGCAAAGCAGGGAGCAGATGCGGATCCGCGACATCAGATCTTCGGCGAGTGGGCGCGCTGGTGGGCAAAACGGATTGCCGTCATTAACGCCGGTTAAAGCACCACGCAGCGGTACAAGAGAAGCTGTAAGATGAACCATTGGCTGCAATACATACCAATGAATGCATTGCATACAGTCAGGACGAGCTGAGGAGGTAGATTTTGATTGCAGTTACAATACTTCACATTCGCAACACTTCATTGAGGATCTGAAGCTCCTGAACTCCAGCACAACGTCAAACATCTTCACACATGCGTAAAACCAATGAAATACTCTTCGACTAGTACTGGATTGTTTTCACCTACACCTCGAACTCGACGTCGATTTCTTGGTTCCGGTGGTAGCCACGACATTTCCAATTCGAATTTGTGTGTAGTTTACACTTGTCAGCACTCTCGTCAGAACTCACACGTCGTGCAAATTTTGGTTCGCCACCAGGCCGCGGCTGCTTGTGCCGCGTTGCTGCGAGCGATTCTTTGACCCTTGATTGTGTCGGAGGTGTACTGTAAAATCTTGATGTTGGAGTTGGTCCCCCGACTGCTGCAGTGTGCTGAAGCAAGAGCTTCGTACTACTTCCTTGTAATAAAACAAGCAAGAACCTCCTCCACAGCCCCAAACACCAGCGCGAGGACATCATGCTAGAGAGAAGGAACCGGAAGCCGTGTGTTCATCTCCCGGGGCTCGAGGCAGTCGCGAAAGAAGCAAGAAACAAAAAGGAGCGTTTCTGGTGTGATCGTGATGAAGACAAAGTAATGCTCATGGGGGCTGCCGTCCTCTACTCAAACGGGCAAAATAAAAAGTGACCACGACTGCGGAAGAAGTCACCAATGCGAATTGATGTAAATCAGAGAGCGATGTGCTAGTGCTTTTCGTGCGACTGAAAATGTTAGCCTGTTTGAGCAGAAGCGAGGATGATGTCCGCCGGTAATGCCGTTGCGCACCTCCCCACGGAAGCGGTCGGGGAGGTTCCTGGCGATGACGACGGCCCTCCCTACCAGCGAAATCAAGACACGACCGCCGACCTGAAGAGCACCAGACTGCAGTCCGCTCTATTCACCGATCTGAACCGGTTGTGGCCCGTGATCTTCGTGCACCTGACGACCATCTTCTTGTGGATAACCTTTGAATTCTGCTACCTACACCCCCAGCTGGGTAGCTTCGAGGAAGCGAATTTGCAGTGGGCACTGGTACTGCGGTTCTGGTTTTGCTACTCTCTCGGCACTCGCCCATATAATAAAACCAGATAAGATATTAATGATCACAATCACAAACACAATGAATCTGACCCAGCTGCACCCAACAAGATTCGATTTGATACGATTTAGTGGGAGGACCAAACTGCTCCTATCTTTTTTTCTAGAGGAAGAGGTAGTGGTAGAAATCTAGCCTCCCAAACACTTTCTGAAAGGTCGACGGCACGGTGTTTCTGATCAGTCTCTCTCTGTTCGTTTACTGCTACTATCGCGCCATTTTCACGGACCCCGGCGGCGTGCCCGATACCAAAGCCTGGCGCGTCACCGTCGCCAACAAGGGGGATGATATCCGCGACCTCGTGCTCGAGACGAAGAAGGACGGGCTGCTCCGCCACTGCAAATGGTGTGGGCGGTACAAGCCCGACCGCGCGCACCACTGCCGAGTGCTCGGGAAGTGCGTGCTGAAGATGGACCACCACTGTCCCTGGATCTGCAACACAGTGGGGTTCCGCAACCACAAGTACTTCCTCCTGACCTTGTTCTACGCAGCTCTCACACTTTGGTGGGAGTTCGCCTGTCTGGCGCCCTACACCGCCGACCTGATCCGGAAATGCAACAAGGGCGGGTCGTACTACGGCTTGGACGCGGCAGATGAGGCGCTTCTGTTTGGCGACGGCGATGGCTTCCCGACTGTCACGCTGTTTTGCTTGATTTTGGCGGTTATGCTGGATTTTTTTCTGGGGATTGCGGTCTCGGGCTTCTTCGCATTTCATTCGTATCTCGTGGCGATCAACGCAACCACGATCGAGTTCTGCGAGCGGAGGGGAGAAGAGGCCGGTATGGGTACTATGCCTTTGGGTATTACAAAGAACGGACATCATCGGCAGCTGAGAGAAGAAGACGAAGTGGCTTTTGCGCGGATGGGCGGGGGGCCACCGTCGGCGTCGTCGTATGGTGGCGAGGGGGGGGATTTGTACGACCGGGGATGCTTTTGGAACTTCCGCTCTGCATACGGGAGCAGCCTGCTGTGCTGGTGCCTGCCATGCACGGAGGCCGAGGGTACTCCATTCATACATAAGTAAAGATCTAGTCCGAGGACACACACTCACACACACACACACACACACACACAGACTCAGAGTCAGAGACGACTACGTCTACGACACCAATGTATGATCATTTTGTGCAGCTGATCGACGAAGAAATGGAGTCATGACATCTTCGATAAATAAATAAATGAAGAACCATTGCAGCCCACTTGGATTTTTTCCAGGCGACGGCGTCGTTTACATGGACGAGCAGCAGCAGGCCGCGGCGTTTGCACGACGTCGGATGTTGGGGGATTACGGTACCAGTTCCCGATTAGACGACCTCGAGCATGTGGAAGGTAGCCACGGCGCGTCGCTGCAAAGGGCGAGTAGGCGGATACCGCGAGTGGGGGTGGGTTTGGGGGGGGAGCAGAGAATTCTGGAGGAAGGAGAACAAGATGGAGACCATGTAGTTGCGCCACACGTACACGAAGCCGAATTTGGAGGTGGGGCATCCACATCATCAAGTTCAGGCTCGTCGTCGGCACTGCCCTCGGCGGGCTCCTCGACGTCCTCGTCGTCCTCCCGAGCAGGAGCGGCCGCATCGTCGGTGCGCGCCCGACCCACGCCGCCGTTCCAGTTTCCAAGAAGCACGCCGCGGCCGCGGTGGGTGGAACCGGCAGCACCACCGAGTCGTGATATTACGACGAGAGGAACGTCGCTGCCGGTCGTCACGGGAGAGATCCTCGATGGAAGCACTCATCATGCTCATGCTCCTGCTGAAGATCCTGCTGACCAGTACTATCATCAGTTGCACTCGCAGCAGCACACAGCCCGAAGCAGCATCCTGGACGAGAGCATCTACGGTGATGATGGGGGAGATGACCATGAGGATGATAATGCGGTGTTGGTAACTTCTGGTCCGGCCGGTGGCGGTGCCGGCGGGGCTGGCGTTGTGGAGGACGAAGGCATCGCGGAGGAAAAGGAAAAGCTACTTGGAGGAGCTGACGGCGAGGAGAGGTCAACCGGCTACCCGACAACGAACTCGTCAAGACCATCGAGCGGGCGGTAATGGGCCGGGTCTGGGTCGTGAGGACGGAAAATTGATTAAATCGTACAGAGCTGGCATTTTCTTCAGAATCAGAATTAGAGTGACCACGAGATCTATGTTTGCTAGCTAGAGAATACAGAAGCGACTGACTACAGTTTTTAGAACGAGCAGCTACAAGAACTACAGGTAGATACAGATTATGAATAGTGAACATCTCCAGGATGAGACGCGATATCATATGATCCTTGCGTTCAGAAGTGGAAAATTTTCTTGCACAAAAACAACCAGATGAGATGAAAGACGTCACTTTCTTCTACGTTTGCTAGACCACTATCTATCAGGACTTGCACTGGGATCAGTCAACATGGTTCACACGCTCGACGAGGTAAAGCGTCAATGTCACTATTTACGTCTGAAGGAAAATTTTGCCGCTCCACTCGTCTTCTTTGGTGGTCCAGGAGATTGACGACGGGACAAAGTAGAGCTTTTTAGGCACGAATCTTCCCTATTTGAGGAAGATTTGATCTTGTCAGTGCTTCATAATCAAGGGGACGGAGGACGAGGATGGATAGCGATAGAAGCGTGTCTAGAAGTAGAAGAGATTAAGTTGTATTAATCCAATGTCTACTGATGCTGATCGAGATCGCGCTGTTGAGGGCATGCTCATTCGCATTCGTTTGATCGAGGTAGCGAAAGAGAACGAGTTTATGGATTCTTACAGAGCCGTCGACTCGAGATTGAGTGTGTAAACCTATCGGGATCCTGGACCTGGTCATCTTCGTGCACTGACATCAGAAGCTAGGCAATTCGTGGGGTACAAGTAACAGTAAGCGACCGCGTCCTGCACGACCACAAGCTAGCAGTGGCGAACACAACAGCACCTGTGCCAATGTAGCGTCAATTCCAGCAAACAAATCGAACCGGTGTAGGACGAGGATGAGAATACCACACTCAGTCCCACTAGAACGAAAACTATTGAGCAGCATTTTCATCGGCCTTCTCCAACTCCTAAATCGTGATCCATCATAAAAAAAATGAGAGGCGCGCCGACCACGACAATTTGTGTCCGCCGAAGCCGATGGTCTATCAAGCGCTAGCGCATATGCATAAGCCGAAAAAAGAAGCACATCAACATTAAAAATGACGTCAGCTTCGCCTTCATATCGGGTGTTGTCGAAGATTCTCGAGCACCTGGGCTGGTCGTGTGAACGGATCACGGGTAGCCATCACATCTTCACGAAAGAAGGCCACGGCTGCATCCCGGTGGCCCTTCACTCGAAGAATGCGGTATCGCGTGCGGCGTTTCTCGGGACGCTACGGTGCGTAGAGGCCCGCACGCGCGAGCGCGAAGAGCGCAACTCGAAAGATGAGATGCGCCGTAAAGATTCGTCGAGGAAGCCGAGCATGGTCGCTTCCAAAGATCGTTCGAAGTCTTCGGTCAGTACTGCAGCTGACTCACCGCCGTCGTCGTGCTGTGATGAATTCGAAGACGGTGTTGACGCAGGAGCGGTGCACCGTGGGGGGGACGAGCGCGATCGCTGGCGGCTGCCGGTCGTTCTGGTGGAGGAGCTGCGGCACGAGCCAGCGCTGCGCGCCGAGCTCCAGGCGGAGGCTGACGCGCTCCGCGCGGCGCAGCAGGACCGCGCGGGCGCCTATCTGGAGCAGCTGCTCACCGACACGTACGAGAAGCTCGCTACTTCCCGCTTCGAGGAGGCGGAGCGAGCGCTGAAGCAATTCGTGTATCGCGTCGGGGTCCGCGTCTTCGGCTTCTCCGTGAAATTGTTGCGTGATCTGCAAGCAAGGGACCCACCCGGATTGATGCCGGCAGGAGGAGGTGGTGGTGGAGTCGGACATGTACAAAGTTGTAGAGAAGATGCCGAACGTAGCTTGCTTGACGTCGATGAGGACCTGTTCCGCGAGCACCCGTCGCAGCTTGAAGAGCTGGAATTCGTGCTGCTGAGTGTGATCCGTGCGCGCGTGTTTCGCATCATCGATACGCTACGCGTGATTTCGAGTTGCGAGACGAACGGACTGTGGCAGCTGCTGCTGTTGATGGACCACATGGGGCGGCAGTACTGGTCCTCGGATCCGCGGATTGCGGAACGCCGCGGCGATGTGATAACCAAGTTCGCGTCGCGATTTAGCGGGGACCTGTGCTCAAAGTGGACCGGGCTAAATGCCGGATTTTTTCGATACGACGACCCGATCGAAGACGAAACTTTTCGCGATGGTTTTTCTCGTCTTTCTTCAGGTACTACTAAGGCAAGTGAACGTGAAGTAGATGAAAATGACCAATGGCTGCGGATGGAGTCACTGTTTCTCTCGCAGGCCGAATCGGCGACGGAGGCGTTCGTGTTTGTGGCGCGGGCCGTGGAGGCCGACCTCCTGACGCGGAACTATGCGGTGCAGCACTTTGGACACACGTTCGCGTACCTATCAGACCGTGTGGTGGATTACTTGTACGCAGCAGAGTTCCGCGTACTCCGCAAGTTTGAGGAGACGAAAACGGCACTGGAAAGCCTCGTGCGGGTGTTCGGCGTGCCGTTGGACACAGTCACTCCGAGCTGCTGGCATGCGATTCGCCTGCGGCAGGGTGATTATAACTGGAGCGAACACCACGAAGACGCAGATCTGAAAAATACGAAAGCGAGCCGTTGCAGCTCGGTTTTTTTCCCTAGAACAGCTGACCTCATCGACCTGGATGCCGCGGAAGCTCAGCTGCGGAACCTGCCCTCGTCATCTTGGTCGCCGATGCATCGTCTGTTCCTCTCCGCGAAGACCGGACTTCCGTCTGCTGAAGCGCAACGCATAGTGCTGAAGAAACACCAGCAGCACCAGTTTTCGACAAGCTTGAAACTCGGCGCGGAATACGTGATATGGGCTCCGCATCATGCCACAGAAGAGGCGCTGCCGATCTCTTTTCCAAAAGCTGTCAATAGTGAAGAAAAAGAAGAAGGTGGCGACGGTGACGTAAATGGGAAGGACGGATCGATGTTTTACTACGCGAAGATGGCGCTGCTTTCTTCCACGACAAGCGATGCACGACGGCGGCAAATGGTGTTTTCGCTCTACACGGCGCTCTGCCCCGCCGTAGAGGCGGCATTGAATCGGAAATGCGAAGAGGGCACCGTGGAGGATTTCGGCGGACGAGAATTTTTTTCGTGGGAGCGCATCCGTCTGCAGCTGGAGCAAGAATGGGGCGTCGATCCGTTTGCATTTCAACGGGAAGTTTGGGAGGGTGCCCCTGTGGCAGACGGAGAGGAGGCGTTAGCGAAGTGGGTCATGGAGAGGTCAAGCAAGTTGACTGGCGGCAACAGCTTGGCAGCGGATTGGGGCGAAATCCATGGCGGAGTGCAGGCGGGCATTACGGAGATCTACAGCATCGAAAAAGACGTAGCGCCAGGCTCCAGAACGGAGAGCGGCCGCGCGGCGAATTCCAATTCTATGAATACGAATGGCGGCGATCATCACGGTGAAGGAGCAGAGGGGCAACAAGGCAGCATCAGCAAGAGCGCCATTATTTCGGGAGGACCTCCTGAACATCACGATCATGACGGAAGTGAAGTAGATGTCGGAGCCCCATCTTCCGCGTCCTGGATCTATGCTGGCGAAGAGCGCGAAGAGGCCGGAGAGGGCACAGTCGTGGTAACGCGTCCGATGAACCGCATTACGGCCAGGGTGTTGCTCCAAAAGGTGGAGATCTTCACGGCGCGGGCGACTTTCATTCAGTGGATGGCGCCGGTATACGAGCATTTCGACCGGGAGTACAGCGTCATTCCGTACAACATTCAACGCAGCTGCCAGGTTTTCCTCGCCAAAACAAGTGAACGCCGCGGCCGGGGGAAGAACACCGAGACCAAGAACGTCGAAAACACGAGAGTGAAGCAGGCAGCACCTCAAGAACATGGGCAGGGGCCGACCGTTTTCTGTCGTGGCGATTCGGTGATTTTGTGCAACCTGAAAAGTCGCCCGGAGTGGAACGGACTGCGCGCCGAGGTGTTCGGTCCGTGCGAAGAGGTCTCCGGTACACCGCAGGCACAGCGTTTCGTTTGTGGCGTACCCTGGACGCCTACTGGCACCCACGTGACGGTGTCATTCAGAGCGGACTGTCTGGCTCTTGTTTGTCCCTCCCTTGTGCGCCGCCAACAGAACCGCGCGGCAGCAGAGGATCTCGGGATCGTCTTCCCCGACGCCACCTCTGGAGAAAGCCTCGCGCGGGGGCGCCGCGGGCTTGCCGAACCCAACACGGAAGTCACCCCCGAGGTTCCGCACGACGACAAGCTCCGGGACATCGTCCAGTACTTCTTCGAGAGGGTGCGGGCCTTCGCCGCGCTCGTTTTCGACGCCGACGGCAACCACGGGATCCCGCCCGAACAGGCTGCCGCCGGCTTTCTGGATCCGCTCGTCGGGAACGCGCTGGCGGCCGTAACGGCTGAAGTGCTGTACGGACTCGTGGACGTGGTCTTCACCTTGTTCCACCAGTGGGCCGGCACGATCTGCACGCACCCAGTCGTGAGGAAGATGCACGAGGTGTGGAGCGGGAACGCGCACACGTTTGACCGCCACCTGCTGTACAGTAAGTACTGGAGCCGGCCGGAGTGGCGCGACTTCCACTGCAACGTGTCGAACGAACTGCTGGGTTGGATCGCGCAGCTGGCAGCAGTGATGGCGCAGTTTCGTCCGGCCTTCGCGATTGAGACGCAGGCGGGGGGGTCGCGAATGCCGACGATCATGGGACCACCAGGTGTCGTCGGCAGCGGTGGAGCTTCCCGCTCTGCCGCGGCAGCTGGTGTAGGCGGGGAAAGCAAAGCGACATCGTCGAATTTGGCGCGAGAAGAAGAGAGGGCACGACAGCGTCGACCTTGGCCGCGGACCCACATTGTCTGGAACTTCAAGGGCAGCTGCAAAGCGAATGCGCAGGAGGACAACTCTATCAACGAAGGAGGTGGTAGTGAATCCCGAAATTCTTTGAACCGCCACCGCTACGAATCAATTGTGGCTGCGGAAGTGCGCGCGCCGGGAGGATACCAGTACCGAATTCGGCGCGCCGAGCAGCGCAAGCACCGCGGCCTTCCGATCGACCAGGAGGATGCCGATCCGCTCCACTTCAAGCGCGCGTACGCTCTGCTACGGTACGTCTACCTGCCCGCGCTAGCGGAGCGGGTGTGGCACCTGCGCGACCGAACCGGGCCACGAAGTAGCCCATCGGCATTCGAGCACATGCTCGCCCTGTGCAACAATTACTGCTTCGACGTCGCCACCGATTCGCAAGCGCGAGCCGTCGCAGTGCAGGTACTGCCGCTGCCGATCCCCGACCACCACGAGGAGGAAGAAGTAGAGCCGCTACGCGAAAAAGACCCGCGCAATCTCCATCCGTTTGCAAGATACATCGACAAGTATTTAGCTCCCGGCATCTTCGGATCTCCAGAAGACATTCGGGCAATTAATCCTACGACACTCAGCAACGACGACGTGAATCTGGGACGTGTGTATGATAATGCACTCTGTGGCCGGTATTCGCGGTGTCGCTTTTTCTGGGACAAACTCCTCGCAAACGATATCGCGAGCCTGGGCAAAGCAGAGTTCGCGAGCGTCCGAGCGGGAGAGGGCCTCTTTACAGGCATCGTGCGCAGCGTGAAACTGGGCGATGCGCCAGGCATAACGCCTGGCATTGAGCGTCCGGCGCGACTTTTGACATGCGCGAAAGGAGCGACGGAAGCTGGGCACTACCGCATCCTGCGGTGCAGCTTCGAGGTGCTCTTCTACAGCGCGGTTGTGCTCGACGACTGTGGCTCGCACGAGCAATCGGCCCGGGATCTCATTGATCCGAAGCGGCGTGGTCGCGGTGGTGGCCCGGTGGTGGAGTGCGGTCCGGCGCACCAGCTGGAAATCGGCGCGGTCTGTGAGGTGAGGGATTTGAAATCGAAATCGGGGCGGACGTTAAACGGTAGGTACTGCGTTGTGGAAGCAAGGCGAACAATTTCATTGTCTTCACCTTCAGATGGAGATCCGCGTGCTTCTGATCAAAAGTCTACGCCTAGCCCGAGCTCGGCTCTTCGTTGGCGGGTGCACATCGCGGGGCAGGGTTTCAAATCGCTCAAACCAGAGAACTTGAAGCTCGTGCCGCCTATTGGTGACAAGGCGGAGCGGGTGCTGTCGGCGTATTCCTTGCTCAATCCGCACGGGGTTTGCGATGCCGAGTTCTTGGAGCATGGGCTTTTGGTCGAGCAAGGGGAGCGCGGCCGGATAAAGGAGCGTGCTTCTCTGCGCGGCTCTGTCCCTACAGCAGCGGAGCTGTTGAAGTTAGAGCACTGCATTCCGCAGCACTGCCAGTACCTGGTGGCGCACATATGCGCGGCTATGTCCGAGATCTTGCCTCTCCGAGACCTCCTGGCCAATAAGAAGAAAACTACCCGCGACGGCCGCGGGGGCGAGCCCAGCGCTCCCTACCTCTACCACCATTTTTCCGGCGGGAAGCTGTCCTACCACGACTTCTTCGACCAGGAGACCGAAGCGTTGGCATTTGCGTTGGTCGCCCTTGTGCTGCGCCGCGACTTCCCCGACTTGAGGACGGTGGGCGGAACGAGATCCTCCAAGAATACCACGCACCGTGGCGCGAACGCGAAGAGCGTCGTGCCGGAGAAGACCCGGGCGAAGTACGTGTCGCCGATTCAGGAGCGGCGCGAGGAGCTTTCGGGGCTACTCGGCGATCGCGATGCCGCCGTGTCCCGGTTGCAGTTTGCTCGTGCCGCCGCGCTGCTCGCCTTTCGACAGATTCCGGAGACGAGCCGGTTCTGGGACTTCAAGACGCTCGACCAGTGCCTGCAACCTGGGGGGCAACACTACGGCACAACCGTGCTGTCGGAGTTCGCCGCAATGAGTGAGAAATGGCTTCCAGTGCTCACCCCCGAGTACGTTGGGAATCTGTTGGCTGATCTGAGCATGCTGCGGAACGCCAGGCGGAAACTCCAGGACGTGCTGAAGGTGGTGTTTGGAAAGGGAAGCACGTTTCTGCAGGAAGTGACGGCGGACGACTTGCGGAAGGTGATCCGGGAGCTGCTGCCCGCGTGCGGAGGAGCCGGAAGAGGAAACAGCGCGAGTTCGGCTGCCACGTTTTCTGCACCCACTCGAGGCTCTGGGGCCGCTACCTCATCTCAGAAATACGCAACATCTTCATCTTCTGGCAAGGGCACTTCTGATCAAGAACAGCAGGATGAGGATCCGTTGCTCGGAAGGTACCGGGAACTCCGAATGCAGAATCCGGACTGGACAAACCGAGAACTGGCAGAAAAGCTCGGCGTGTCGAAGGAAAAACTGAAGCGGATCGCACGCGCCGCATAATGCAAGTTTAATAGGCTACAGTTTGAGCTAGATCTAGATGTAATTGTAAGCATGATGACAATCCAACAAGCAGCATCAAGATTGCACGGCAGAGAAAGGCAGGGGGCAAATCGAAGGCACGCGGAGCCGAATAATTAAGAACAGCAATAGGCTACAGTAGCAGTACCGCAGTTGCAGTGCTTCTGCTTCATCAACGTGTCCACCTCCACCTGCTAAAAAAATTGGACATAAAAAGATTTTGCATTCCGACAGTGCCAGTGATACGAACGATCTCTGAAACAAGTCGAAGATAGAGGTGGTTGCCGCCATTCCTTGAGAGCAGGCTGTTCAAGAAGTGGCATTTGCTTCCGCAGACCCACTCTAAGCCGGTTGATGTTTGATGACCTCTGTTATTGTGCCTGAATTCATTGAACAAAACACACAACATGCAAGCCTGTTTCTAAGTGGTAGTTGTTGACAAGAACGTACGGAAGTGGATCTTTCTGTTGATTGCTCGACAGTAGAGAGCTGAAGTGTGCAGCTGCGAAAGATCACATCTCGTCAGTTCGTTGCATCTTCTTTCCTTCCCATGGTCCATCTCGCCGTTGGCGAAACGGTTCTCGCCCCGTACGGGGAGCTTGGGTATTTCCGTGCCAGCGTGCGCGACATTCATCCGGACGAGACTGTTCGCATTGCCTGGCTGCGCCCCTCGGCGTTTCAGCAGGTGGGCCCAGAAGAGGAAGGGTCCTACCTCTGCTCCACGGGGGAAGACGAAACCCTGCGCATGCGGCACCGGATCGAGGACTTACGGAGGTTGGGGGAAGCAGGAGCAGCTGCGGTGGAAAGTGCTGGGAGTGCGGCAGCATCGAGTAGCGGGAGCAAAAGGAGTAGCACAGACGAGCAAATCTTGGGTGCGGTCGGCAGCAGAGGAGTGCAGACGGTGAAAATGAGCCCACCGCGCACCAGTCGGAGCCCCGGCGGCAGTCCGGAAATGGTAAGTGCAAGCATCAAAGTGGAGGAACAGCCGACGCGGATGGAAGACACACCCCTTATCGATCTAGGGTAGAAGCTCCTGGTCCTGTTCCTGTGCGACTGCGCCGGCATAGAATGAAGATAGAAGTTCAACAAATCCAAGTTGGCTAAAAGGAAGCTAGAACAACCTCAACTTATACTTATGGGTGCAACGCGAACGCAGCAGAAGCAAGTGAAGTTCCAGGTTGTTGTCCTCTGATGCAGCCAAATCCAAAATCATTATTCTCGCTCGAGGATGAGTCTAGCATTCGTGATGTATCGATCAGAATGTGTACGTGTTCCGTCGATCTCGACGATCTTCATTCGACTCTCTAAAAGATGCGAATAGACGAGCGCGGCTGAAAAAATCGAAAACTTCGAGAAATGTGAAAATTCCTTGTCGTGAAGTTCTCCGTTGCCTACATCCGATCTTCTACTCTATCAGGACCCCTTCATCATGAAGCCATCACCGAAGATTCATTCCTGCTCGACCTGTAAGTTCCAACATTGTGATGTTTCCTCGACACACTTGGTCACCATTTCGGCTTGTCCTTCTTGAATCACATCAGCAAGAGTGTCATAGATACGAAATTCTCACTCGCTCGCCCATACATAGGAAGGTGCTGGCAAAAACATGTTGAAGATTAGGCTTAACTCTGAATGCCATGAATTTCATTCCTCTTCAGGCGACTTTTTTTTTGCTGATACAACATGCGACGGTTCGGTCAAGGAATCCATGAGTGACTATCTTCGGTAATGCATCCTCATCCTCATTTCCGCTCACGATAGTTTCGTAGTACATCTAACTTAGCCTGTTAGTGTTACTGCTACGTCTGTTTGTTCCACTTCCATCTGATACTGATTTCGCTTTCGCATGCCTCCTTCTACGACACAATTTTTTTGAGTCATCAAGTTTTTCAGAACTCTCCGCGACGACCATAAAAAGAACAGCGACGCTACTTCGCGAAGAAAACCGTTTTTTCGAGTTTCCTTCCGATGACCGGAAAGGCGATGAAGAGCCAGGGCGAGAAGTCTCGCGAGGATGCTCCCGGCACGCGCAGCAATCCGCCGCCGAAGGGAAAGAAACCTGGCCTGAAGAGGAGCGTTGAGGCCGTCGACGCGGAGCACCAGCTGGTGGAGGAAGCACCAGCACCAGCTGCGTCCTCGTCCAGCTCCAGCACCGCCGCAATGAAAAGCGCAAAAGGAGCGGCTCCGGCGATGAAGAGCGCCAAAGCGGGGGCTGGTTCTTCAGCGACAGCGAACGGCACTGCCAGCAGGCCAAGGACACCCAAGGCCAAAGCGGCGACACCCAAAGCGAAAGCGGCGACACCCAAGGCCAAAGCGTCGCAACCCGAGGAGAAAAAGCCCAGGGCAGCTTCGAAGGAAAAAGCGGCTGGCATCAAGCAGGGTGGAGGAAAAAGTGCCGCACAGCCAGCGTCAAGTGCGTCATCGTCGTCCTCGTCAAGTACGGCAATGAAGAAGGGGAAAGCTGCTGCTCCTGCTCCTGAGAGCAGCACAGCTGCGTTGCGAGACCCCTTCCAATCAATCGTCGATAGAGCTGCTGATGCGACGGCGGGGGACGAGAAAAACAAGCAACAGCATACGAAGACCGCTGCAACTGCAACTGGGGGCGAGAAGGAGAAGCAGGAGAAAAGGAAATCCAAAGAAAGAGCAGCCGCGGCTCCCCCAGACGACGTCGTGATCGTGCCGGCTGGCTCGCCACGACCAGTGCCGCCGAGTACTAGCACGGTATCCGTCCTCGAGAAAGTCACAACGCAGACGCATGAGCCGAAGATTGTGATTGCGTCGGAGCAACAGCAAGAGCCCAGAATCGTCATGGCGAGTGAAGAGACGCGGTCTCGGTCGCGAACCGGCGTCCACGTGATCGCGTCCGCAAAGTCCTCTTCTGGTGCGCACGCGTCGAACGCTCCGGCGGGACGAGGCCTCGACGACGTGAACATTGTGGCAGCTGGGAGCGTTGACGCTCGGCCACGGGGAGACAAACGCGCCTCGCCGGCGCACTCGGAAGATGTTCTTGCGTCTTCGGATGAACGTGTATCGAAGAGCAGCAAATCCAAGTCGAAGAAGCAGAAGGAGGGGGGAGAAGAGGGTGCAGCATCTCCTTCGTCCTCCTCGTCAGCTCAAAACAAAAAAGACACAGCTCCGAAATCAGGCAGCGCCGCTGCACCCGCGAAGCTGAGCACTCGCCCAACATCTTCTGGCTCAGGAGCCGATCCGTCGAAGAAAAACATTAGGCTCGCTGACGCGCTTCTTGATCAGGCCGTCGCAGGGGAGCTGACACTGAAACCCAAGAAGAAGGACGGGGATTTCCGCAAGCAGAAGAAAGACGTCGGATCGGAGGAGAAACAGTTGAAGGGGAATTTAGACGACCGCATGGCCGCGATTAACAAAGCCAAAGCAATGTTTAGCAAGAGCTCAAAAGACCAGCAAGGCCATCCCAAGAGCGGCGTAAGTAGAGCCGGCAACGACAGCGGGGGCGAGCGTTCTTCCGGAAGTGGTTGCGGGAAAGGCGAG
>RXOD01004665.1:0-19382 GCA_005223375.1 Amoebophrya sp. AT5.2
CCCCCCCTATTCTTTCTGGGCGTCCGCCAGCTGGAGCGTTAATACGTTTTTTAATACCTGCTCATCCCGCCCAAATTCAAATACTTCTAAGTAATGCAAACATAGGCCGCAACTTCCTTGTCGTCACGCGGGAGCATGAACGCGGAGCCGGTGGAAGTTGGGGTGGTCCGCATCCTTTGCGGAAGAAGTTTCGGCATGTTGCGTGGTGATCCAGCAAAGACCACGGATGGCGACGCTGACATGGAGCCATCTTCAGGGGTTAGTTGTGCGGCCCCCGACCTCGAAATCAGTACAAGTGGTTCCTTTTTCCGCGACCCCGACGACGTTTCGCCGAGTGTGAAAAAGCTGTCCCCGGTGGCCCCGCCGACAGAGGGCGTGCCTGCGTTCATGCTCCCGCCGGCGGTGAAAAGTGCGGCAGCATCTCCTCTTCCCAAGGATGCGCCTGTTCCGTCCACCCCTACCACGCGCCAGCCTTCAGAGCTCCTGCAAAGCGCTCGCCAACTACGTGACGCGCTGAGTCCGACGCGCAGCCCGCAGAGTCCCGCGGCGCTCCAGGAGAGCAGCAGGGCGCGGTCGTCCGCGTCGCCGCCCGGAGCAAATCGCAACGTTCTCAGTGGTTCTGGTGCACTTCTCAGCGCGGCCAGTCGAAGTAGCACATCTTCGCGGGCACCAGCGCCCGCTGTGATGATGCCGCGGCAGCAGCAGTTTTCTACTTGGTACCCGCCTCTAGTAGGACCGGGGATGGCGGCGTCCGGCATCGGCTACATGCCGATGCAGCTAACGCCGATGCAGGCGGCACAGTTGCCGCGCCCGTTGCAGCCTTCGGAGAAAAACGCCTACTCCACGGCCTTCGGAACCGCTCCGGGAAGAGTGCCGGCTCCGGGAAGGGTGATGGTGCAGCAGAACACACAACCTCCGCATTTTCAACTACCAGTGCAGGCTGCAGTTCCACCGCGGGTAGTCCGCCGCGTCTTTCTGGACCAGAACGGCCAACCCAAGCAGTACCGATCCGGTTACCAGTTCAACACCTCTTACACTGGCCCGGTTCCGCAAATGACGCAGCCCGAAGCCGCGCTTGCACAGGACGGGGAGGTCGGCGTTGGGGCGGGAGTGGGGGGGTCTGCAGGAAGATCGTTGGCGGTGCCATTCGTTCCTGCGACACCGGTGGAGGTACCAGTGCCGGCGGAAGGAGCAGCACAAGGGTCAAACGACGACACGGCGTTCCGAGCGTGGACAGCCTAAGAATTTGGTGATCACCATCAAGGTAGGGACGGAATGATGGCGATAGGAGCCCTAGCTGTAGCTAGAGTACCTGGCGGCCCTGCGGCTCCCACTTCTGAATTTTTGTACCGGGATCTGCTCTTAACGATCTGGAGCCCGTAGTCGTACTCAGGTATACAAACATAAGTAGTTTTTTAATCAAGGACAAATTTTTGGTGCACCGGGGGTAGAACTGGAAAGTGGCTTTCTTTTTGAGTAACTGTTGCATTGCCAATCCGAGATGCTCAGACGGACCGAGAATACAGAGAATGAAAACACTTGTTACTTTACATCACCCTGCTGGGAACTAGGAAGTGGCCGCATTAGAAGATCCCCCCAGTCGTCCTTGCAGTTTTGTCTGTCTACTTGCAATTTTGGTAGAATGAGTAGAGGCGTCAGTATAAAACGTTCGCTCGAAGTAAACCATCAAGAACGAGTACGGTTGGGCCAGCGAAACACTTTCGAAAACTCATCCAACGATCTGCGAAACTGCCAAATGCTACATCGAAATGTCCAAGGTCGTGTATGCGACACGAGATATTATAGTCGCCCACAGTCAACCAGGTAGAAGCTGTAGCTGTATGTCATGACGAAGATGAACCGTTAAAGAAAAATCCAGCACAAAAGCAATGGAAGCCACAGAAGCGTCTGAGACCAAGTTCTGCTAAATGTACGACTTAGGGCAATGTTGATACAAATTGTTGGCAAAATAAAACTAAGCAGGTCGTCCAAACGCAAACAAAGAGTTCGCGTCCTTGGTCTAACTCTAATTGTAGATCGTGTTTTTTATAAGTTGTAAAAGTAAGTTCCCAGGCAGCTTCGGGGTCCTGTAGGGTCTTGCACCGAAATACATTTTCGCAATCGAAGAACAAGAAGTTGTGCGAACATGCATCAATTATTCTCTCATTGCGGCTGATTGTAGGGATAGGTTTTCCTTGTCGCGCGGTAGGTTGTATTGTTTTGGCAGTTTTCCAGCTCCACCTCATTTGCCGTTTGATGAATTCGTAATACTTGACTACTCTCAACACTGCACTACTTTAGGAAATATATCTTGGTCCTCCCTGCTTCTCTACTCATCTCCTCGACGTGCGTCTTCCGGGTTTGCGAATCGACTAAGAGCAGTCTATCGTTGACCGTTACGGCCGTGTTCGGTGCTGCGGTTGCTGCTGCAAATGCGTACGAGTCACGCTGCCGGGGTCGGCCTCCTGATTTACCTCCAGTTCCGCCGGAGCTTCGCTGCCCGAGTCGGAGTCGGATCGGCGGTTGGTGATGCGCTCGGCACACCTCCGTCAATTGTTGCGCCGCAAATCGTGTCGAAGCATGCCCTGGACGTCGATGCACTGACGGAGCGCCTCACCCAACTCGCGCTTACGCAGACTCCAGTTAGTGCGCAGGAACCACCTCCAAAACACGCCCTGGACTTCGATGCACTGACGGAACGCCTCAACCAGCTCGCGCGTACGCAAGCGAACCTGACTCGCCATGAGGAAGCTTCTGAAGAAGAAGTTCTGGTTGTCCCCAAGGGAGCGAAGCAAGAACGGACGCAAGCCGACGAGGTTTTTGGTGATCCACAGGAACCCCCTTTGCGGACGACGCCCTGGTCAACATCAGAACCAGCAAACAACGGGGGGCCGCATCAGACGAATGCGCAGGAAAGAACAGCCGGCGAAGTAGATGGAGATGCTAGTACGGACGCGCCGCTGTCTTCCAGAAGTGGCGGTCGCAAAGCGTCTTCAGCGTCGTGGTCGGGCGAGGAAGGCGATCGGTTTGGCGGTTCGGGTTCGCGTTCGGGCCGGAGCAGTCTCTTTCACCTTCCTATGAGGCAGATCGACCGGTCCGGCGCGACGCAGAAGATCGCTGGAGCAGGAGCAGTGCCAACCACTCCCGGAGATCATGATCATTTGCTGGGCGAATCCGCCCCGACGGTTCGCACGTACAAGAGGAACAACTTGCACACGGGAGCGAGTGGGGGAAGAATCCCGGCACCTCCACGTGTGGGCGCGGCACAACTACCCGGCCGCGAGCAAGAGCAAGAGCATGCATATGACCGCAGCAGCGCGACCGCCTCCTCCGCATCGCCGTCGGTGTCGGCGCCCTATTCCGAGGAGGCCCCGGCACCGGAAGCCACTGGTGCCGCGGGAGATGATGGTGATCAACATGCGGGAGAGGGTGCGGCGTCGTCCGGAGGCTCCTTCGGAGCCGCGCGGTCCCGGGTACGGATGTCCGGATCCGGGAAGAGCAGCCCTTCCCCGTCCCTCTCCACCTGGGACCAAGATCAAGACGGCCCCCATGGTACGGCGGAGCCCAAGGACGTGATCGGCAAGCTCGGAGGGAAGGGGCTGGAGGAACCGTCCTCGTTGACCCGGCAAAACAGCCAGCAAAGCACGCAAGCGCCCAGCAGCGGCGCCGCAAGCCTGCAAATCACGCCGCTGCCGACGGAGCAAAAGATGGCGATGCCGCGCATCATGGGCACCGGGCTGTCGCGACCAGGATCCTTCGAGAACGCGCTGGCGGAGCAGGCGATCGCGCTAGGAAAGCGATCAGTGGCAGCGGAGCCGGTCGATCTGCTTTTGAAGAAAGTGGACGAAAGACGGGAAGTAGTGGGAACATCTCCGGTTGAAGATGGCATCAATCTCGACACCATGACGGAGTGCGCTTCCGCTGAAGTAGACGAGGAGATGGTGCCGGCTTCCTTCACCGACGAACCCGACGAGGAGCCGCGTCAGAAGATCCCAACTTCTCCCGCCGACGAGCTGGATCTTGCAGTGGCAACACCAGACGAGGGCCTCGCACCGGGCTCGCTCGCTGCGCGCCTGGTCGCTCTGACTCGCGAGGGCGTGCACACACTAGCGGGGTTCCTCACCAAAATTATCGTGCAATCCGGCACGCGCTCGTCCGCAGCTCCGGACAGTGGTCCTACTCCTGATCGTCCTGAACTCGATCTGATGCAGGACACCGCGGTGGAAGAAGCGGCCTCCCGCGCTGCCGAAACGTGGGCAGCCTTCATGCAAGAAACAATGAGGAAGTCTTCATCTCTATCTTCTTCCCCGATTGTACCATCTGCCCCAGCGGAGGTGATTCCGATCGAAAGCGAAAACTTGGAGCAGGCTGTGCACTGGCGGGCGCCGTTTATGTCGGACCGTTACGCTGTGGGCGTCCGGGACGGCAAGCGCATCGCAACGAACCTACAGCCGCGTTCGAGGGACCATTTACGCACCTTCCACGGCGTGAAGAAATTGTGGACCGCGCTCGGTGCCAACGTCGACGTCGTCGTCGGCGGCGACCTACCGCCAGCAGCTCACTTTCTTTCGGGTGCTGATGCTAGTACAAGAAAAATGAGTGGGGGTGGGCAGGTATTCGAGGGTCAAGAAGAACACGCACACGAACATGATAATGTGAGAACAGGAGCGTGGTGGGCGTCTCCGGCCCCGAGTGGCACGGTGTCGGTGGTGGATGTGAGGAGCACGCCGCCTTCGCCGGAAACTCGGGGGATCATGAAGGCTGGGGAATCTTCACGAGGAGAAGAGCGCGACTCCTGGATGTTGGTTGATCCGCCGGCGTTTCAGATGGAAGTGGTGGAAAGCGCACCGGATGCGTTATCTTCGAGAGGCGAAATGCAAATGACTACGGGTCGTGGTGGGTTGCGGTACCTCGACGTGGGGCAACAGGGCGGGCCAGTGATAGTCGCGGCGCCGCCCGATTCCTCCGGCGAGATTGCGTTTCTCGGGGACGAAAAAATCGGTGGGAAGGAGTTGCTGGACAATTATTTCGACGAGTTGTTCTACGCCGATATAACGCCGTCAGTTCCAGATCCAGATGCTGGCGAGGGCGTCGCGGCGTTGCTGCAGGAGAAGATTCTGGCGGAAGAAGTGCGCGACCGCCACGAGCACTTGTTGTTTCGCTCGGGTTTCGACTACTACCGCCTGCCGCACCCGCAAGACGCAAAAAAGCGGGACGCGCTCGAGGCGGCGCTAAAGTGGGAGGGGGGGCGGCTCGCGCAAGTGTGGGACGCTGAGGTCCGCCCGCTGCTTGGTGAGGAGCTGGTGACAAAACTGCACGTGGCAAGAAGCTCCATCAACGACCCCGACGAAAAAACCGGCATGCGCGCTTGGGCCAAGTATCACGCCGCGCTCAGCGTCGAGAACGGGAGGAACAATAACGACGTGGCGGGCGGAGCAGCTGGTCGTGGTGGCGCGCACGCTTTCGCTTTGTTCTGGCGCCTGGCGGAGCGGTATTCGATCCTTAGTGGTCGCTACGGCCCGCGGTTCGAGCTGAAGGACGGAAGAGTGGCGCAGGAGCTGCTGACTGCTTCGCGCATGGAGTTTCCCTTCCTCGTGAGCCTGCTGAAGGTCGCCGAAGTCGCACCCCCCGCCCCTCCCTCGGCCTTGCCGCTTGACGCGCTCGCGGCCGCAAGGTCCCTGCAGGCGGCCTCGCCCGAGCGCTTGCCGCCTTTCGAGCCTACAACAAGCGGATTCCGGCGGAATCTGCTGCGGCGTTCGGACTCGGGCAACAGCCTGGTATCGTCGCTTGCGGCGGCGCCGCAATTTGGAGAAGGCAGATTGCCCCCGCTATCGCCGGCGCCGAGCCGCGACGGGGAGTGCCCGGACAACGTTGCCTCGAACGACGATGTTGAGCACCCGGACAGCGTTGTCTCGTCGGGATCCGGATCTCGCCTGCTCGACTTTCTCTCCGAGGGCGAACCAGAAACGGCGTACTTCTCCCTCAACAACGGGGTTGTGCTGGGCGTTCTCGCCGACGCGGTGGACTTCAAGGCTTTCGGCGGCATTGACGGCGTCTTCGAGCACGGAAACCCGGGGGGCACGGGGAACCCGGCCGCCGCGCTGGGCGAGGCCCAGTTCCTGCTGCTGGGCTCGGGCGGGTTGAATTACAAAGGCGAAACTAAATACGTGGCTCTGGGTCCTCCGAGTGGTCCAGAGGAAGAGGAGAAGCCGAAAATTAGAGTGCCCCACGGAAGCGGCTGCATGCGCTTCGCCAATGTCGGGTACAATCGATTGAAATTTCATCGACAGCATTCTCAGGATATAAGTACCTGGTCGAACCCATCGCAAGCGCAACATCATACACATGTAATAATCTTCACAGGACTTTTTGTGGGCGCTTCGACCGCGGCTTCCGGGAGGGCTTCGGGCTGCTCTTTTCCGCGGGCTACGTAACGCTCGGGCTGTACCACAAAAACGCGCGCGTTGGCTGGCACGTCGTCCTCGAGAACCGGGAAAAACGAAAATCCCACAGCCGCGTCGTGCGCATCCAGTTTTTCGGCGGAGCAGATCTAGAGCGGAGTCAGCTTCTCGAGCTCCGCTCCGCCGAGAAAGGTCCGGCGATTTCGGTCACAACCACCTCGAGAAAGGAGTCATCTCCCGGGATGGTTATGACCGAAATCGCCGGGGGAAAATCGCCGGGAAGTAGTGGTAGTTGCACTGTTACGAACAATACGAGCAGGAGCGGCAGCGGGAAGACGAAGGATCGGAGCCGCGACGCCGTCTCGCGGCGCAACCAGCATTATGCTCGGCTCTACAGTCAGGATCGGGAAAAAGTGGCGCAGCTCAATTTCGACTTTGGAGTGGTCAGCCGAAGCACGCATTGGCCTGGTGGCTCAACCACGACACAGCAAGACGAATCGCCCACGTTCATCCTAACGAAGGACTCGTACACTCCAACGACGAATTGGTGCTTGGTCGGCCATCATCGACACTTCAATTGGGGCCAGAACCCATTTGGCCTCGCGGGGTCCTATTGGGACCGGCCGTCGAGCTGCGAGTCGCTGGTGGATGTGTACGAGTGGCGGAGTCGGGGGGTGGAGCTCCTCACAAAAATGGGCCTTTTCAAGCGCGGGCCGCTGAGCAAGCCGGTGCGGAATGAAGTGACCGACCTGCTGCTTCTGGGCGAGCTTCGGCCAGCACCCGACCTCAAGATCAATGCCCTCCAGCCGATGAATTACAACAACGAGAACAGTATGGAGTAGTAGTTGCGCGCTCGCCCTACAATTGATTTTTTGGGAATTATCGGCACTCGTGGTCTGCAGAGCCTCAGTCATAGGGTCCTGCGCTTTGCAACTAATAGATACTAATTGGGAGCTCTCTCCTCGACCTCGTACGACGCGGATGCCCGGTTCCTCTCGGTAGCCAACCTGACTGGGCTCCCTGTCGCTTGTTTTGAATAAAGAAAGTAGACTGTGAACCCGTCTTCAAGACGTGTTGTTTTGGCTAGTACAGACACGGACACGGAGCTTGAAATTTTTGGTTATACCCCTTGCAGCAATCGATCATGTAAAAAAATCTATTCCTCATTCTAGGAGCTGCCAACGCATTGACGTTTTGAGTTCGGCGAAGAGAAACGGCTGCACCGGCAATGCGTCTAAGTAGGAAGGTAGGTCCAACCATATGCATGGATGAAGATGAAAAGAACACTAGCTACCCCACGAATTTTTACACTAGTCGTGAAAGATACGATGCAAGTGCAAATAAACGATCACAGCAAGAATGACATCTTCAGGTGAATCTCAAACTACAGTTTCAAACTCAAGCCCAGGGTAAAACTCTGACAGACCAATTGCTTCTTTGACTCCAGCGATGATGCACGTCGTTTTGGATCTAGATTGATTTGCAGAAGAGGAACACAGAGGTACGTACAGAAACGTACAGTATTTACTTGTCAGCGAAATTTAAACCAATCGTGCGGCTGGCCCGGCCGAAAGTAAGGACGGCAAGTGAAGAACTCCCCCACTGGTGATCCATTCACTTGCCTTCCAGAAGTACCGCCAGCATTCATCCACGCATTGATTTTGACTTCTGTCAGTCGGGTGCGTGCGGGTGCGACGTATCAAAATCAGTATGAGCGCGGGGGCATCTTCCAAACCTTGTACATGTAAAAAAAAGTATGAGAGGTTGAAATGGTAGCGGAAGACGAGGAAGGCAATTCATCCAGCAAGTCATCATGCCGTTCTGAAATGCTGAGCCGGCAAGTTGGCCGCAGAGATCGATCATGGCATCAAGAAATGAAATCTACTCGTCAACAGTGTGGTCGGAGGCTGCGCGGCATCCTTGGAGGATACGGAAGCGGGGGAAGCTCGCTTTCGCGTCTGCAGTCAAGGATCCGTGATCGGCTGATGTTCCCTGCAGATCAAACTACAATCAATTTTCCTGAAGATCAAGCTGTAGGTGTCGAGGAAATCATAACCCAGACTTTTTTTCGCGGCCGCACACTGTGAGAGAAGGCGGTGCTCCTCTTTCTCTGTGAACCTCACTTTCATGTGAAGCTCATGTGAATGTCATCATTCGACCAACAAGGCAGGCCCCACGAGCGACCCGCTAGTACACCACGAGCGAATATGTTTTAGACGACCATTGATCATTTCAATTGCCAAATTTACCATGCCGCCGTCATATCCCCTGAGCTCAATCCATCGGTCAAGAAAAACTAGCGCCAACCCTCACATCAGACGACTGGTCGAGTGATTGTAAAATGGACATCGACGGTGCGGCGTCCAATCCGCCCGCCGGCGGTGGGGCGGCACCAGCGGCGGATGTGAAACCGAGCGACAGCGACGTCAACCCGATGATAGAGACGTACGGCTCCGTGCGCGTCGACCGCAGCGGCCTGTACCCGGACGCCGCGACCGGCGCACGCCCGACGATTCAGATGGGCGGTCTTACGCAGCGGGGCGGCGAAAACGACGACCAAATGGAGGTGTGCGACGAAATCGTTCCCGACTGCGAGGAGATTCTCCCCGACTGCGAGCCAGTGATGAGCTTTACATCAGGTGGCAGCATAAACATTAACGGAACAAAGATGAACGGGCGCAGCGGTCTGGGGATTACGATCAACGGGCAGGCGGCGATCGACGGAACTACCGGCAGTGGCGCGGATTGCGCGTTCACCGTGCTCGGAAAAGACATCCCGCTTGACCCGACCCAGCCCGAGATCGTTTTGTCCACCGCCCGCATCCAGAAGATGTGCAACCTGGACATCGTCGGCGAGAACCTCCAGGTTTTGAAGCTGATCGCGAACAACATCGAGCGGATCGAGGGGCTGGAGACGTGCGTGAACTTGGTGCACCTGGAACTGTACCAGAACGCGATCAAGAAGATCGAGAACCTGGAGTTCTGCGGGAAATTGGAGCATTTGGATTTGTCGTTCAACAGGATCCGGGTGCTAGGAGACCTGGAGGACCACCACAAACCCCCGTTCGCCAAGAGCCTGAAGCGGCTGTACCTGCCCTCGAACAAGCTCGAGGACGTCCCGGACGGCGGCCTGAGCTGCTTCACGGAGCTGGAGGTTTTGGAGCTGGGGGCGAACCGGCTGCGGAAAATACCCGCCGACGTGCAGCACATGCCGAAGCTGCGCGAGCTGTGGCTGGGGAAGAACAAAATCACCAGCATGAAGGTGGACTTCGGGGTCGACGGAGCCGGAAATGGGGCGGAGGTGGAAATGGAGGAGGCGGGAGGTGCAGCTGGGGACGCGGCGAGCGCGCGGCCAGGCACGCCGCCAGATGGCCCGCTGCTCCCGAATCTGGAAATCTGCTCGCTGCAGTGCAACAGGCTCGAAAACTTCGATGCCAGCTTCTTCGCAAACTGCGGCGGGCGCTTGAAGCAACTCTACCTCAGTGAGAACAACCTGCCCGACTTCGACTTCGCTTCCACCTTCAAGCACTGCCCGAACCTCGAGACGCTCGACGTGTCCCAGAACAAGAACCTGAAAACCCTGCCCGCCGACTTCCGCCTCGCGAAACTGGAGGAGCTCTGGTGCAGCTCCTGCGGGATCGATTTCGACGACGCAACCGCCCCGGAGAACAGCAAGGGCATCGCGGGGCTGTGGAACCTGAAGCTGAAGTGCCTGTACCTGGAGCACTGCCCGTGCTACGACGGAAACTACCCGGATGGGGGCGAGAAGTACAAGCAGGTGCTGCGCAAGGTGTGCGGGCCAAGCCTGACGCAGCTGGACGCGCTGGACCTCGAGTTCGAAGACCAGGTGAAGGAACACAAGTACGAAACCATCTACGCAGCAAGAGACGACACGGTGCCGGGAATCCGGAGAGTGCCGTGAAGGAAGTGTGGACTTTTGTTTGTTTTTGGGGGGGAGCGACGATGACTTGCAGTGCGGGGTGATCTAACGACGACTTGTAGTGCGGGGTGATCTAACGACGCAGAATCGCGCAACGAAGCGAACAACTTCCTCTGACTCCTTGTGACAGTTGTGCATGACCATGTGAGATACGTGTTCTAGTCGAGTGGTTCCAGTTCTCTTGAGAACTGCATCGCATCATGCTCATGCTACCGTCGCGAGTGGTTCAATCGTCCGCATCATGGAAACATTTGATCCTGCAATGATAGGCAAAAACGCATTGTTGTATGGCATATAGAGGTACGTACTGCGACTGTTCTTTAAACAAATACAAAACGAAGCGAAGAAAAACAAGGTAATCTACCAAGAGACGACGATTCTCTTCTCGGGCAGCATTTCTGGAATGCACATCTGTTCACAAACTATAAATAAAGAAATTACCCCCCTGACATAAAGAAAGGCAAGAACGGCCCTCCAAAGGGTGCGCTTACGGGAGCGAGCCCGAGTGAGAGCGACTGATTAAAGTAATAGCAAGCTGCTAGAGGTCCAAAAGCAAAAGCAAAACGCAACCGGAAGCGGAACCGCATCCGCGACCGCAAGACGGAGAGAAATTCCAGACTCAGGAAATAAAAGGGATGCTCAGGCTTTCGCTTTGGTTTCGAATGTCGTTCCGAGCTTCGCATCTGCGACTGCGTGCAGGTGCTTTGCGCCGACATGGCTTCTTAAAATATGAGGAGTTCGCGAAATTCGTTCAGGAGCAGCATTTACGCACCCGTGCCGATTTTATCCGTCTCGGGGCTCGCGGCTTGCGGCCGAGGAATGTACCTGCCCGCCCTGATGTCGCGTATCGGGACAACGGATGGAAGTCATGGGCGCATGCATTCGGGAAAACAAGCAAGCGTACAGCGAAGGAAATCACGACTGGCGCTGTAGTCGTGCACGACGCGTCAGCGCCGACATTCCTGGAGCATAAAGCTCGCGTAAAGGAAAGCGAAGGCGATCCGCCGGGCAGCCAACGCTACGTGAATTTTGATCGAGCAGTGAACTATTTCAAGGGAGTAGTAGAAGACAGCCACGGTAACGAGTTTGAGTTCTGTCGACAGTTGCAGCGCTCGCGCGCGCACTTGCTGTTTCGAAAAAGAAGTGAACCTCCAGGAGTCTGGGCCGCTTTACAGATAAAAAGCAGAGCTCGCATGCACCACAACGGGTACCATTTCCGCAACTTTTTGATGCGCGATGATGTTGGAGTTGTCCTAGCTTGTCCCCCCGAAAAGCGACTGCGCGTTTTTGCGCCGCACGAGATCCGACCCGCAATTTCGAGTGACGGGTATGCGACATTCCGGAAGTTCCCGTCGGAGCCGGCGAGCATACTGGCCCAGCTAGAGGATGCATACGCAGTCCTTCCACGTAAGTCTTTGCTCGATTGGTGCGACGCCATTTGCCCGAATGACCGAAGGACTTGGCTGCGCCTGCGTCTTTTTGCCGAGGCAGCGGACAAGCTGTTTGTTCCGGCGGGGATCAAGCATGAAGCGTACCCCGCCATTGGCGAGTCGCACAATGCCGTTTTGGGAGGTATGCGCTCCGTGGTAAAGAGTACTCTGGTTAATCACGGTGTACCCAATGCGAGGGTATGCATTTCGCGGATGCTGCGCACGGGAGATGGCAAGCGCGCAATAGTTCCAATAAGTGTCGCAGATGGGGTAGCGACGTTCGTCTTTCTCGTCCATAAAGACGAAAGGTTGGAGGGCTTATTTGTCCTCCCGGCGAATGTGCTTGCTGAGCGCGGCTACCTTAGCTCGGCTGATCGCACCGGGGGGAAGACGTGGCTTGTTGTGTATCCGCCACCCAGGGTAGCCACAAAGGGTATTCGCTACGAGGAGATCGCGGATGAGCAGCGACAATATTACATCGACCTAACCGGAGGAGACCACGATGTGCAAGGCAATGCCGAAAGGTTGCACGAAATTTTAGCCGAAGCAAGAGAAAACTCATCGTCTCCGCAAGCTCTTGTGAGCGCAGAAGCAGATGCAGGAACATAAAAGTCAATGAGAATCAACACAAGCTCCAGGCTGCATGTGCAGCTCCAGCTGAACCTAAAACGAGATAGATTATTGCCAAAATCACATAAAAAGGAACGAATAGGAATACGAAGCTATCGGCGGAAAGGCGTGGTCAATTGATGACTCTTTCGCTGGTGACTCGAAGATCTTGACGCACATCTGTCCGTGCTGAAACTGAAGGAAGGCAATGGCAGGAGCGGCCTCCCATGAAATGAGCCTAGCTCACGGAAGCGAGCGGGAGCGACTAAGCACTAGGAGTTCAAAACGCAAGAAGGAGAGGAGCATGGTGCGTCCGAGCGATTAGAGTATGCTTCTTTTTATTATTGTTTCATCGTTCTTCTCTCCTATGATTTACTACAGGTCGGTGAGGTCAATTCAGCGTCTCACTCTCAAGAAGCAGAAGCAGTTGCCCTAGAAAGGGCTTCATCAATAAATTTACTGCGCACATTTTAGCTACTGGTGCGCGACCACCAGGTTTTGGTCTTGCAAAGATGGTGGTCCAGACGGTGTCTTGCCAGACGCCGGTGAATATAAGCCGCGTGATTGAGGAGGAAGCGCCGGTGGTCGTGAACTCACAAGCCTACGGGATCAGCTACGGGGGCGATCCGCCGTCGAAGGCTTTAACTCTCTTCAAAGCCGTGCAGCACAATCAGCATGTCCTCGTGGCGCAGAATCTGGAGGAAGGGGCCGATTGTGAGGTATGTAATACGTGATAAAGATAAAAGCAAAACAGGCGGCGTCCTCGGCGTCCGTTTGTTTGTGTGCTACAAAATGTCCCTTAGGTTTAGCTCTAGCGACCTTTTTACAAATCAAATATTTCATTGATACGAAGAAACGCTCCTTCCCCAGGCCTTCTACTCCATGGAGGCCATCGACAGTCGTTGCGCTCTCCGCGTTGCCGCCCGCGACGGCAACATCCGTCTTTGCCGCTTGCTCCTCAAGGAAAACGCTTCTTGTTTCGCGCACCTCGAGAAGGACCGCTGGACCGCTTTACATTCCGCAGCCTACCACGGCCACGAGGCGGTCCTGAAACTGATTTATGGGAACGACAACTCCAACCTGCGGCACGACGTCGACGCGCGGGTCGACGGGTTCACGAGTTTGCACATACTCGCCGAAGTCGTGAACTCCAACTTGCCTTCCGGCGGTGCGGATCTGATGAAGTGGGTGCTCCAGCAGCTCACCGCGGTGAACGATCAAGCACCCGGTTTGGGGATGAAGGTGGGTCCCGCTGGTCGTGGACAGCAGGGCGATATCGTGAACGCCAAGTCGGACCGGATGGGCTTCTCTGAATGGACGCCGCTGCACATCTGCGCGTGCCGGGGGAAGATGAAGTCGATCGTCCACCTGCTTAGGTACGGGGCGGACCTGCACTGCAGGACGGGAGAGTTCGGACTGCACACACCGGGGCTGCGGAACCTCTCGCAGGGCGACGTCGTGGCGTATGCAGGTACAGTGGGGGTTTTGCCCTTCTCAGGCGATGGCGTCGAGAACCCTATCGTCGAAGCTGTAAGCTTTAACCGACTGCTCAGCTGACAACGCTAGAATTGTCGACGTTAATATGGCTTTAGCTACCCTCGTCGACGTCGGATCCAGCACTAGTTTCCACTCCATCGATCGAAATCAAGATCAACCATTTCCCACCCAAACGTAACTCTTTGCAGCATTTCCTTCTGCGTCTACGCCCGCCGCCATCAACCAGCCGCTGCCTATTTCCCGCTCCAAGACCGCTTTTCCCGACGAGCACACCTTCGACTCAGGCCTTCTGCCCATCCACCTTGCCGCGCTCGGCGGCCACCTCCGCACGCTCCAGTTCTTGCTTCAGCAGGGCCAGAACATCAACGCGACGACGAAGCGGTACCGCTGGACCCCTCTGTTCTTCGCGGTGTGGGGCAACCACCACGCGATCGTGAAGGAGATCTGCCGCAACGGCGGGCGGCGGTTTGTGAACTGCACCGATCGGCGCGCGGACAGCCAGTGGACCCCGCTCGGGTTGGCGACCCTGCGGGGGGACGTGGAGATGGTGCAGCTGCTGATAGCGTACGGTTAAGGGCTGAAAAAATTCAGGTCTAGGTCCAGGGCTAGGCTTGCCGTGTGCGTGTCTACTG
This sequence comes from Amoebophrya sp. AT5.2, assembly GCA_005223375.1. Taxonomy (NCBI): domain Eukaryota; class Dinophyceae; order Syndiniales; family Amoebophryaceae; genus Amoebophrya; species Amoebophrya sp. AT5.2. The sequence continues at coordinate 14,510 of RXOD01004665.1, forward strand.
GGGGTGGGGGAGGGGGACCACAGGAATTATACTCGTAGGAGATGTCGACTGCTCCCCGTCCTCCCGTCAAGGACGAGGTCTAGGGTCGTCAGTAGGACTAGAATCCGACTGCGACTGCTACGCCCCCACGGCCCACGAGAAGGCTGCTGCGTTCCCTCTGTGATCGGTGCTGGCTCCCATCGCTCAGCAAATTGCAGCCATAGGAAGCTGCCAGCGACCGTTCTCAGTCGGGTAGATCGCTGTCGGTGATGACCACCAGCTGATGGCAGAAGGTGACAGACGGAATTTCCTAACGGCGAAACCTAAACCCGAAGCACGACCTGGATTTTTTCAACCTCTAATACGAGGCGGACCCGTTGGTGCGGCTGATGATGTTCGACTTTCCGGGGCTGAAGTTCACGCAGCACACTTCTGATGCGGGCGGCGAGAACTGGAGCAGCACGGACTACCGGGTGTCGCTGCTGCACCTGGCGGTGGTGCGGGGGGACCTGGACATCTTGGAGGCCCTGATCCCGCTGATGCGCACGGCGCACTTCGCGCCAATCCGGCTGTCGTCGGTGCCGCTGGTGGGAAGCGCGGCGGAGGTGGAGCGGGGGCGGAGCGGAGCTGGTGCGGGGCCGGGAACAACGAGGGATATGAACATGCTGACCACGACGGCGGGCGGGGCGGGAAGCACGATGTACAACTCGGGGTGGAATTCATTGGCGAACACGAAGCGAACCGCCAGCGGGAGCTCGGTGGCTCCTTCGTCTGCCGCAGCTGCGCGGGACGCGTCGGCGAGCCAGAAGATGGCGAGCTTGGTATCAGCACTGGAGCGCACGTCGACCAACATCGGGCGGGAGGCGCTACTGCGGCAAAAAAAGAAGCTCCACTCGCTGCCGGCAGAAGAGGCGGGCGAGGCGTCCGACCCCTTGTTTTTCCAGACGAGCGAAGGCTGGAGCGCGATAACGCTCGCAATCATGCTGCACACGGTGGACCCTTTGAAGAAGGTCGGCTACGCCTTCACCGATTTCCAGCGGGAGGAGGTCGTGCGGTACTCGTACAACTCGCCGACGAGGACGGCTTCCGGAAACCCAGCTGTGGCCGGAATAAACAAGTCGTCGCAGCCCCGCGCAGACGTGTTCCTGGCACTGCTGCGAACGGGTTTGAGTCTCAGGGAAAACACGAGACTGCCGCCACCAGTGGTGCCCAGCCGATTCAACATGGTGTCGGAAAATCTAGCCATCCGCGTGGTGCGCGAATTCATCCGCCACGCGCAGGCGACGGAAGTAGTGGCGGCAGACTCCCCCGAGACAGCCGGGGGTGCTGCTGGTGACGCCAAGGTGGTTGAGCGCCCGGTCTACGAAGTCGCGCTGCTGCAGCGAGTCATGCAAGCGACCTTCATCGCGGCGGCGCACGCAAACCGCATGCAGCTGGGGAAGGTTCTTCGGTTCCGATGTTGATCGATTCTTCTTTCATCAGTTGTAGAGGGGACTATGATCGATCCAACATGCATCATGACTTCTACCTAGCTTCAATTCAAGAAGTAGTTCATAGGCTCGACTGGAAGATTCGCTCTCATCATAGCTTCACCATCGCTCCACTCGCTAGGTGTTGCTCGACACCGGCGTCTGCGACGCCAACACGGCAAACATTTTTCCGATCGAGATGCGGCCCCTCCATATTGTGTGTGCGAGCGGTTTCGGCTTGTTTGCGCAAATGCTACTGGACTACAACGCCGATCCGTCGATCGTGGACGAGCAGGGCCGAAAACCAATCGAGAAACTCCACTCCTACTACAACAACGCGGTGCAACTGCAACTCATGAATGCTGGAGTCCAGGCGCAGTAGGTCGATAGCGGCTCCTTTGGAAGAAGACGCTGGTGTTGACCGATGATACCGTTCGGCGAGCCGGAGTAAACATGACGATCAGCGATCGAACTATAGGTCGTGGCTACTTTTTGGTTGAATTGCTACGTAGAACAAATCTGATGATGGTGTCCTGTACCATAGAATGGGGAAATCAAACGAAATACCGACCTGGATTTATTAATTTATTAGAAGAAAAAGAGCAAAAAGTCGATCCCTGAGGCAAAAAATCAATGAAGAAGATGGGCTACAAATTCTGAGCACGTTGAAGGAAAGTAATGTGACTTTTCTAAGTTGTACGCGCGCATACTACGAGCTGAATACCGGTAAACGCGGAGAAAAAATCAGAGTGAAAGAAGTGAGTAACAAGCTGCATCGTTTTTCTCTGCATGACGGCGGATTGATTTCGTGTTCATTCTGCAAGACCCCTTCTGATTTTCTTCCGCATGTGCCACAAAGAATCAACGGTGCCATAACACTGCTGTTTACACAATGTTCTCGTAGACTGGCACTACATCCGGACAGTGGCCAGTACCGAGCCACGTCATGCAGCTGCTACCGAGGCTGCAACGGAGGGTGCTGAGTCGTGCTCATTTGAAGGCGTCACTAAAGGGAAAGACCACGACCGCAGTTTTCGCTAGAGACGTTCGCCAGCACATAAATATTTCTTCTCAGCAAGCTTCTCTCGTTCGTTGCACGACGCTACAAGACCACTGTCGAAATGATGGCCACATCATCATCAAGTGTAGACGTGCTTCTTCTCTGGCCACCAGCGCCACCGCCACCGTCGCAGCCTCCAACTGCGCAGGGCCGGAGCCACCACCACAACCGCAGTATGAGCACCTGCGCAGGGACGCATCCGTGCGGCAGGCGATTTCCATCGCACTGCCGGACGAGAGTTTCACGCACCAAGACCTCTTCGCGGTTTTTCTTTCCGAGCGCTTTCCCGAGGTGTGCGCGAAGCTGCAGGGGACCGGGAGGTCGGACGAGTTTGCTTCCGTCCTCAAAAAGCTCTATGAGCACTTTGCCTCGTCCGCTGGGTTGGTTTCGCGCGGACGAGACGCCGGTTTTGCTGAGGGGCAGAACCAGCCAACCCGACGAGGCCTCGTGAGCGCCAACTTGCGCAACTACGCTCAACAGGTGCGGCGAGGCGGGAACTATACTGCCACCGCTACTTGCGCCGACCAGGATGCCAGATCATCGGTGGAAACCTCGTCACCGGTGTCGAGTGCTCGGCGCGTGCACATCCACTACGGCCCCACGAACAGCGGAAAAACCCACCATGCGCTGCAGGCTCTGACACGGTCGGTGGTGGGTGCGGAAGCGGAAGCGGATGCAGGCAGGGAGCGCCAGCTCTCGGTCTCGTCGTGGTCCGGCATTTACTGTGCACCTCTGCGCCTGCTCGCCGTCGAGAAGTTCCATCAGCTAGTGGGGGAGTTTGAGGACCGGTGTGTGAAATGCGCAACAGTCTCTCAAGATGCGGAACAAGAACTGCCCGACATTGAGGTGCACCTCCGTACTGGGCAGGAGAAGCGAGTCGTACGCATCAACAGAAGTAGAGCCAGCAGCAGCAGCAGCACTTCTGGACGTTGTAGTTCATCGCGCTCTCATTCTCCACCGCTCAAGTACCTCTCGTGCACGACGGAGATGTATAGTAGCGCGGTGTTGGCCGCAACAGCAGCAGCGAACTCCTCCGCCGGATCAGCCACCAACTACCCAAGCCAAGACGCAGACGTTGTCGTCCTGGACGAGGCACAGATGATCGTGGACCCGCTCCGCGGCGGGGCGTGGACAAGGGTGCTGTTTGCGGCGAAATGCAGGGAGCTGCACTTGTGCGGCATGATGTCCTCGTCAAACTGCTCGGATAGTACTGGAGGCGGTTCCGCCTCCTTCGTCCGCCGACTCCGTGCGCTTCTCGAGACCGAGTGTCGCGGAGACGTCCTCGCGTCGGCGCGGGAGTATGCGAGGCTGTCAGAACTAAAGGTGGAGAAAGACGTTTGTCGCGCAATGCGTCCTGGAGATTGCGTGATCTGCTTCTCTCGGCAGGACGTGTTCCGCGTGAAGAACGAGCTGGAAACACTGTTCGCAGCGGAAGACGCGTCACCAGAATTGCCGCCGCAGCTGCATGCCCAAGAACGAGCGCACGTGACCGTTTACCCCCTCTACGGGGCGCTGCCGGCAAGCGTGCGACAGAAGCAGGCGACGGAATTCAACGATGCAACCGCGACTGGGGATGATGGTGAACCTCCAGGCTCCTTCCACTTGCCGCACGCCACAACATCCGCTGCGAAGAAGTTCTGCGTGCTCGTGGCCACGGACTGTATTGGCTTGGGCGTGAATTTGCGCATTTCCCGCGTGCTCTTCTCCTCTCTGCACAAGTTCGATGGGACGGAGCGGCGGCGACTCTCAAACAGCGAGATAAAACAGATCGCGGGACGGGCGGGGCGCGGAAAGGCGGACGGGTATGTCTCCGCTTTTGCGAAGGAGGACCTCGAGCACCTGCGGAGAGTGCTGAATCCACCAACGGCCGCAACGGAAACTCGCGCGGCGGCAACTGCTCATCATCATGATCCCATTGCTTCGCCCGCGCCACAAGTAGACGATCTCGCGGACCACGCGCTTCCCATCGCGCTGGAGGTGCACATGCTGGAAGCCTTCGCGCGGGAAATCGGATTCAAGGAAGAGCCGCGCACCGGCGCCTCCGCGAACAGCTTCTCCGACCTGCTCCAGTTGTTCGCGGAGGCGGTGCGTGTCGACCGGGGCTACCGCTTGCAGGATATCGAGCCTGTGGTCGCGCTGGCGCGTCTCTGCGTGGATCCCTTCACGGGCATGCTGCCGCTGAAGGACTTGTTTCTGTTCGGGAGCGCGCCGTGCGCCGTGAACGAGATCGAAGTGCTCGCCGGGCTGAAGGACTTCGTGCAGCAGTACTGGCTCTCCGGTCGTCGGGAGATCCGACTGGTTCGCGGCCGTGGGTCCTTCGAAGATGCGGGGGGAGGTGGTAGCCCGCGCATCGAAGGGCCCCCGG
>RXOD01004666.1:0-19380 GCA_005223375.1 Amoebophrya sp. AT5.2
CTGGAGGGATCGCCCAGGCCCGCGGTAAGCACCCCAGTCAGTTGCCGCCATAAGGGCTGCACCATTGCCTTCGTAGCGCCGTACAGAAGACGAAGATGAAGATAAAAATTCTGCAAGCAGTTTATTGTTACACAGTTCCGTGATCATGGACCAGTATCCACAATCACAATCAGCGCCGCTCAAGTACGTCGCGCAGCGAGGAGTGAGATAGTGAATCAAGTGGAGCAAGGAAGAAGAACAAGGGTGATGTCGCGAAGATATCGGCGTTTCTAAAACTATTGATCTTGATGTTGCGATAGCGATGGTATAGCGGGAGTAGCCGAAGTGGAAGTGATACTAGCGAAAAGGGAAAATAAAACGGAAATACCATACGTTACAAAATCAAGAAAATAAATCAATGACACAAATGAGTTTAAATCTTGCGCTTGATCTTCTTGGCGAGACATACTTGGGTATGGATCCATGTTGTCATGATCGCCCTTCTTGGTTCACAGCTCTCCCTTTTGTCTCTGCGTCTCCGCTTTCGCTTTTCTTTTGTAGTACTCGACCAGCACTTCCCACCCTTCCGGGTGCATGAACCCGTCCGGCGGGGTTTCGCCCTTTGCCGCCAGTGCCCGCATCTTCGTTCCCGAAATTGAAACAAAGTCGTCCTTCCGCGCCGGGTCGAAGAAGCGCATCTCCCCCGCTGTTTTGTCGTATGCCGCAAACTGGAACGGCACGATGCTCATCGTGAACAAAGGGTTCAGCTCGAGCATGGTCTGCCCATGCCATGCGGAGTAGGCGTCCTCCTTCGTCCCCGGGTGCTTCATGCCAGCGGGGTCCCGCCCGACGATGTAGTGGGTGGCGCCGACCTTCTGGCGGGCGAGAGCGTGCCATTGGACCTCGCGAGGACCCGCATACAGCATCGGCGAAGGAAAGATGGAGAGCAAAACAGGCAAATCCGCACCGAATACATTGTTCGCGAGCAATACCTCGTGTTGCCGCATGCGAGTGTCCAGGGGGACCTGGTGGGGATAGGGATGGCGATAGTCGTGGGAACGAACTGCTTGCTCTTGTTTGATAACAAGAAAAAAATCTACAAATGAAACTATTGCGCGAACCAACGCGGTCGCACTACACGTACACTGTTGGTCGTGAGGCTGTGGCGCTTGCGGGCCGGGGCACCTTACTACTAGTACTATGTTCGCATGTTGTACACCTCAAGCCACCCTGCAACAAGGCGCCAGAGATGAAACAAAGGTACTTCACGTGCTTTCGCAAAGAAGTCCTTACGTCGTCTTCTTTTGTCCAGCCGCCCAGCGGGTTGATCCAGAGCATAGGGTTCTTGAAGCCTTTTTCCTTCAGCTGCCGGTGGGTGTCCTTCATCAATAGCGCGTGGCCGTTGTGGATCGGGTTCCGCAGCTGAAATACGAACACCGCGTCGTGCAGCGCGAAAACCTGCTCGATCTCCGCCGGCGTTTTTCGGTAGTGGTCCAGTCCGTCTCCACGTTTCGGGTTCTCGTCCAGCACCTCCAAGTCGCCGCCGCACAAGCTGGCCCCCCCTGGGGCGATGAAGTTTTCTACATACGGGTAGCTGGGGTGCGTCAGCCCGAACGTTCGCGCGATTCGCTCCTCCTTTCGGTGCTCGTACACCTCCACGTTGCGCAGAATCGCGACTGGCGGAGGGTGTGCCGCGACGCCAGACGCGGTGCTCCCGGCACCTCCTCCTGATGACGATGTAGTTGCCGAGTAGTCGTAGCGCAGTCCGATAGCCACAGGATTGGAGCCTATCGGCAGGTCGCAGGCTAGTACCACGGGCACGGGCGGATCCTGGTGGTGCAGGGATTTGAGGTACTGCTTCTCGCGCATAAACCCTGGTAAATCCGACCAGCCCTGGGCCAACACCTCGACCCACTCCCCCTGCTCCTGAGTGAGGGTGATTCTCGTCTCCAGCTTCTCGAATTCGTTGAGAAACGCCGCCTTGTCCTGCGCAATTTTCACGTTGGCCGCGAATGCGCATGTGGTTATTATGGGGCCGTGCTGCAACCAGAGCGACACAAGCGCGCGTCCAGCGGCAGCGATGAAGGCACCAGTATTACGTCGCATATTTCGATTTACCATTGCAAAATAGTTTCAGTTGTAAAGAACCTTAGAAGAGCAAGAGCTTCTGCCGTGCTCTAACCGTAACCGTGGAAGAAGAAGATGCAGAACCCAACGGCGCTACGGAGTCATTTACGATCCTTTCCCGTGCCCGTGCCCGCGAACACTGAACTCTGGACGAAACGCAGTGTGGCGCTACGCCTTGCACAGGAAGATTGAACACGTCGGCGCGTCGTTTATTTGCAAAAAGTGTGCCGTCGCGGTTGTGGTGCGTGCCCCGTAAGGCAGGAGCTTCTACTTCATCTCTGTACTTAATCTACTTCATCTCTGTACGTATACGTACTTAAGTATGCTCTTGATCAATATTCACAGGTATGGCGACGTAAAAAGAACTTGCTCGAGCTGTATGCTCACCTCAGGTCTTTGTTCCTCAGGTACGTGCTCCATGCCGAGTCGTACATTGCAAAAATCTAAATCTCCAGCGTCGCGCGCATCAGTTCCAGTGCTTGCCTCTTCTGCTTTCCGGAAAGGATGCCGAAATCGCAGGCCCATGGCGAAAAGGCACAAGTCGCCAGCGCCGCCCCCATACAATCTGTCCCCGAGGATCGGATTTCCGATGTGCTTCATGTGCTTCCGTAGCTGGTGCATGCGACCCGTTTTCGGGTATAGGTCGACAAGCGTGAGTGGAATCTTTGGTGCACGACTGTCGTGGTTATGTCTCTGAAAAGTCAAATTGTGGCTTTGATTTTCGGAAGATATTGGGTTGATCGTACTTGTGGCAAGAACTACTTCGAGATGCTCCAAAACGCAAACTTCGGTCAAGCTCGCTTTGCCATCGATGGGGAGGTCGATGCTGAATTCCGTTTGACGCGAACCTTCTGGCGTCCAGTCCCCGGGACCGGGAGATGGAGCCGGAAGGCCTACTGCTCTCCGCACGGCGACGTTCTTCTCCGAAGCCCACGACGCTGCTCCGTCATCAGGAGCGAGTCGACGGACGCTGTTTATGACCGCTTGTTCCATCGTCCGGTCCAAGTAATTGACTGCACTGCTGCTCGACGTTCGAAGGTGATCTTTATCCCCGTGCGCCCCCACCCATCCGCGCACCACGGCGCGGTACCGCTTCTGGATTTTTCGCTCGCGGAACAATCTGCACAGCTCCTGTTTTGCGGCCTTGTGCTTGGCGAAGAGGAGGAGGCCGCCGGTGTCCTTATCCAGCCGATGGACGGGCTCCGGCGTCGCAAGATGGTCAAAGTCCTCCACCTGCCACGATCCGTGGTGCTGGTCCTCTGCCTCTACTCGGGCAAGAACAGACCGCTGTTGATGATGCTGAGAAGTTGATGTGTCCATGACCTGGGGGCGGTGGAGGGGCACACCACTCCCGGCGCATCCGACCGTGTCCGCAGCGCCGTGGTTCATCTTCAGGCCCTCCTTCCTTTCTTTCTTCAGCTGCCGTGCGCGCTCCCGATTCTTCACCTTTCGCTGAATGCGCAACGTGCGGCCGACAGCAGTCATGGAGTCGGTATCGTGGGCGAAGTCCTTCGTTTCGATTCCCCGCGGCTTGAAGAGAACTGCGAGGTGCGCATCGTCGAACACGACCCGAGGCGAAGGATCAAGTGTTGCGCGGACAGACCCTTCTTCTTCTGTCCAGTTCGAGGGCGTGTCTATTCTCACGACGTAGTCGCGGAGATGAAACATCGGAAACGAAGATGAGCCCGGGTGTGAATTCGTACCAAGAGCAAGGCCGTGACGCGCATGAATCTCGCGTTGGTGCCGTTGTTCAATTTGAAACAAGCGCAGCTGCTCCTCAACGGAACGACTGTTCTTTGACGATGCTTGAGTCGGTACGCTCTCACGCCCTGCAATGGCGCAACGTGCCTCGTCTTCGGTGGCGGACCAATGACATGCGACGCAGTGCGCGTGCGCGTCAGCGAGGGAAACGAACTTCTTCGGCTTCCGGACCACGCTATGTTTCGGCGCATGCTCTCGTCGCTCGCAAAGCAGGCAAGCGTAGAATGTCCTGGAGGTTGTATCGTGCGTGCAAGCCAGACACGAGTCTGGAGCTGGGGGGCAAGGAGACGTCATCACGCGCTTATATGCATTAGCATTTGCATTGATTGTAATAAACATAAAGATAAAGGCAGCTAGAGGTACTAGACCGGCGAAGTCAGTTTTTCTTTTTACCTTTCTAGTAGGAAATTCCTACGATAACACTGTGAGTGGTCGTTAAACAAATTTTAATCGAACTTCGGCGGCAGACCTCTGTTCTTTTGCCGACCCTGGAAGGATTTACTCATCATCCTCGTGCTCGTTGTCGTTGTAGGAGTAGGAGCAGGCCCACTACACGTTATTACTCTGCGAAATTCCTGCTGGTGCTGAATTGGCATTGCTACTTAGAGCAGGCAGCTCCTCGTCACAGAGGAGTCCTGCTCCCCGGGCTCCTCGGTGGAAACAAATATATTGATCTCGAGACGGAACTGGATCTGGATCTGCTGCAGCCACGCATGACCACATTTCGGATCATCTCGTCACGAACGAGCGGAGTCAAGCTCTTGCAAAATTGGGGCGAGAGGAACTAGAACCTCGCGCAAAAGGGTCAGGTGCGACGCACCTACTTCCCTCGGCCTCTATGATCGAGCTCGAACGACAAAACCAGAACGCCAGGGTGGACAATGGATTCTACTTACAACGAATGACTACAGCGTCAGTGGTGCACCGCCGGTCGCCAGCGAGTTTCGCGACAGTGTTGAGTCCTGCTTCGACCTTTGAGAATCAGAATCAGTAGCCGTACACTAGCAACAGTATGTAAGAACGTAGAGCTAGTGACAGAGATGGTGGCACTTTTACATACTTACATGATTCGTTGGACCACACCAGTCGTGCCCATCTACTCGTTCGTGACGCGCTCGCGCACGCGTCTACGTCTTGCAAAACCTAGCAGTTTTTGTTGCCGTATTTCCTGAAAGCTCCTGCTGCTCGTGCGTTATTTATGAAGGCGCAAAATTTTTCTCCATGATCGTTGGCCTGGAGGACCAGCAGAAACTCAGGAAATAATTCAAGCAGAAAGTAAAAGAGTGCCCAGGTAGTTCTTCACCCCGCTACGTTTGCACATTGTGCCATTTGGGTGCGGCCTCTGCCGCGATCTCGACGCTATCTCTGGTCACATTGCCAGGCGCAGCGGGTTCCCCGTCTTTGATTTCAGCCCCGTCCTCGCCACCCGCAGGTTCCTCGGCCCCTTGCTCTTCCTCCCCTTTGCCAGTTCCATCATCAACATCAAGAACATCGTCAGTCGTTCCCTGCCCGCCGTCTCCCACCGCAACCACGTTATCGCCCTCGTCGACCGCATCAAAGGCCTCGTTCAGATTTTTACTCACCACGTTCCCGTCCTCATCCAGCACTGGACCGCCACCTCCGTCTCCCCCCGTGCCTGCCTCGTCCACTTCTCCTATCTTTTCGATCGGCAGTCCCAGCGCCCTCCTTCCTTCTGGCGACATCGGTTCCTTGCCCATGATCTCGAAGATTCGTTGCTTCCCTGCCTTGGTCGGGATTTTCTCCAGCATCATCGTGTAGATATCGTCGTCGATCACCGAGGGCTCCTTGCACCGTATCAGCGACAACCGGTCCACGGTTTTCTCCGCCATCTTCACGAACCGCCCGCCCTCCTTCAGCATGTGTTTTTTACCGTTCACAACATTGTCCTGCCAGTCCTGTACCAGTTGGTCCACCTCCCCGCCGATGCTCGACGTGTATCGCCGCGTCTCGGCCACCTTGTCCCGCAATTTCTGCCCCGCCTCCTTGATCGATCGGGCCTCGTCGATGCAGGATTTGTTCTGGGAGAGCTGCTTGTCGATCTTCAGCAACAGCTCGCCGCGGAGCTTGGCGAGGCCCTTGATCGCGTCCAGCGCCTCACCGATGGCGGTTTGAATCCCGGCCTCGGCGGTGTTGCGAAACCAAGCCTTGACTTCCTTCCGGGACTGCCGGTTGCGCTCCAGCTCTGCCTCCGCCTCGTCCTTCATCGCCAAAATGCTCTCCTCGCAGTCGCCGCACTTCTGCAAGAAGTCGCGGACCTATTGAGAAGTGGTGCCAATGGTGCGACGGATGATGCATGTACTCCGATTACCGATGTTGATTGCGCAAGTTGGGATCGATGAAGGAGCACGCATGCTTGTTGCGCTTGGTCAACAAGAGCATACACTGCTCATACATTCATAGCTCTACTTCGACTACACTCCCACTCGCTAAAATTTGAAATATAGCGGCCAAGGATAGATGATCTTTTTTTTGCCTACACCTACTCGCACCCGTATTTAATACGCGTCGACAACATAAAATAAAGTACGCGTCCCTCCATGCAGTCTTTGCTCCGGTCTTCCCTCGGATGAATCGCGTCTGCTTTTGTGTAGTGTTCTGGGCGCGGCACGTTTTTGAGCAGGTTCTCGAGTCGCTGCTGGGCGGCGATTACACGCTGCCGCTCCAGCGCCTCCTGCTCTCGCATCTCTTCCTCGGTGGATTCTCCCATCATGGAAGACTCGCTGTCGAACTGTCCCTTCTTTTTCCCAGAGTCGCCGCCACCGTCCCCGTCTCCAACGACGGAACCAACATCCGAGTTCGGGATCTCGTCGGTTTCGGTCGCGGACTGCTCCACAACGGCTTTAACTTCTCCACTACTTGTTCCTGCATTCTTTCCTTTGTTTTTACTTCCACCGCCACCCGCAGCCGCAGGAGGGGCCTTCTTGCTCGAGGATTTCGAACCGGCTCGCGAGTTGTTGTTGGAGTTGGCCCCCCGTCGGGAAGAAGCGTTGCTATCCTTGGAGACGGCGCGAGACGAACTCGCAGAACTGCCGCCGGCGGAAGCGGGCATGATACAGATACTTCTTGGTGCTGATCAATCTTGTGTTTGTCTGCAGCGTGCTGCTACGATTTGCGCTCCTCGTCCTTGCAGTGATGCCTGTGTACGGTCTGGCGAAAACTGCGAAAAAAGAACGACAAAACGAATGAGTACGCAGAACTCCTGCCGACCCGCTGCTCGTCCAAAGCACGAGGTAAGGACGCCGAATGACCTCGTTGGCACTCGCAAAAACGCTCACACTCTATCAGCACCACGAGATCGAGAATATCGCAGAGATCGTGCTGGAGCCGCGATAATTTCGTGCTTTACCTCCCCCGCCTCCTCGTCCACATGCTCTAAGATACAACTACTCACTCAAGGTCAAGTCGTCAACATACCAATAGCATTACTCGTTGCCAGTGACGCTGACGACGCAACCGGATTTAAACAAGAATACAGCACAGATGATGTCTGATTCCGACTCTTGCGTGCGCAACCCCTATGCTATGCATATGAAACAACTTACTTAAGAGTCGAGCGAAAAGCTGTAGCTGCCTGCAGCAGCCATCGTCGCCTCGCTTTTTCAAGCAAAAGAACGACTTCCTCAGAGATGCTTGGTTCGGATGAAAGGATGACGTTCGTACGTTAAAATATTGTTCAGAGGACTGATTCACGAGATGAAAAACTTGGTGTGCACGGAAAACGGTCTTGATCATCAACAATGTTTTTTATTTTTTTCAAGTTTCCGACTCCGTCCGTGTCCGCGTTAAAATGAAGGGCAAAGCAACAATACTCACTATCCAGCGCCCATGCCTGTAAGCCGTCGCAACTTCAGCTAGTATTCGTAGATAGTGCGACGATGAGAAACGCAAGCGAAAATAGAAGCACTCCATCCCACCATCATTAATCTTCAGTCCGAGTTCGCTTCTGCTGCCCTTCATCTTCTTCCAGTTTCGTATTCTTCGCAATCCCCACATCTCCGCTTGCTACCTGCGCCGGTCGCTTCCTGCTTGTTGCTGCAGATGATGTTGAACCTCCAACAATTGTTCCTCCTTCAGTTTTCGTAGAAGACGCTTTCTTCCTCGCTGTAGACACGTCCTTGTTCACCTCTAGCGGCCACCTCTTGCTGCTTGATGGGAACGCTATGTGGAAAGCAGCGCACAGGTAAAATCCGTGATAGTTGAAGGGGTCGCCAGTTTCTGCAGGTTTGGCGGAGGATGAACTAGCGGCCATGTCTTTCCTGGACGATGGCGCGTTACAGTTACTCGATGGCGCGCTTTTGGTTGCCGCCGCATTGCTCCAGGAAGATGCGCTGTTGGTGTTGGTGTTGGACGAAGAAGTGCTCCCATAAGCCGTCGTGACATTGCCGCCGGAGACTTCGGCGCCACTGTACCTGTAACAGGAAGTCTTGCGGCAAGTGCAATGCAAATATCATTTTTCTTAAATTAATACTCTTGCTGTTTTTAGTGTTCTTAGCGTATCGACGCAATCGCTCCAAGTCCAACGAATGAACTATCCTCATCTGTGGTTCGTTCCAAAGCGATCGCTTGCCTGCAACTTTCAACACCGACAGTGTGCCCAGCAAGAAAGCAAGCAAGTACTCCTCTTCCCTCTCGTCCTTTGCGAGTGGGAAATAAATCAGGTTTCGCTTCGTGCGCCGCACTATCTTGCGGCTCTGCGCGTCGTTTCGCTTCTCCCAATCCTTCTTGTGCTTGACTCGTTCCGCCTTCGGTGGTTTTTTCTCATCCGGTGGCCCGAACAGGCCCTCGCTCCATTTCTTGCTCCATTCGAATGGTTTTTGGTACTTCTTGTTTACGTCGACGCTATTCATTGGCCAAAGAAGTCCTCGCTCGGCTGGCAGAGGTGATACCCAAACGTCCTGCGTGTTGATACAGTCGTACTGGGGCCCCACTTCTTCGAAAAGAAACCGCCGCAGCTTTTCTCTTGATCGCAGGACGCCTTTTGCTTTGTTATCCGCGACGAACTCCAACTGGCAGTCGACCGCGTCCGCTGCCGGATGCTGCTCCTGTGCGTCTGCAAGCTGGTCGCTGGTATCCAGCAGCTTCATAGATGTTGACGTCGGCGCTTGTTGGCCTTGGCGCTGATCTCCTTCCCAGTTGACCGGCCGGAGGTGCTCGGAAGGAAGCGGCTTGTGAAGCGCTAGCGCCCGTCGTGGTCGGAAAGCTTCTATTCCGAATTCAATGGCGAGTCCGCGAGTCGACTGCTGTCCTTCCGATTCCTGCTCTGACTTCTTGAACTCGAACGGATTGCGCACAGGTGCCGCGCCGAGCACGTAGCCCGGAGTCTGGGTCTCGGCGCCGAGCGTCGTCTCAGAAGCACACTTTTCAGGATATTGCGATAACTCCTGGAGGTACCATCGAAGCGTGACGATGGCACCTCCACGCGCCGCCTCCTGTACTAAGAGGAGGTCCTGGGTCGGCGCCACTTTCGCGAATTCATCTGATATTAGCACGGTGCCGCCAGAAGCTAGCACGACCTCAAGTGGCCCACTCTTGTATTCCGACCCCGCACTCGAAGCTGCTGTCATCGCGCGGCCAGCTTTTAACAAGAGATCCCGGTACGCGCACATGCGGTCTGCACGACTGTCCGGCCCACCGTTCCTGCGGGGATGCCGGTGGAGACCTCTCGACGGAAAAACCAATGTCCAGGAGAAAGCACTTGCCGGGAGTATCTCACGACATGTTGCGCGGCGGTCACTGGCAGAACAGCTGTCTTGCAGGAACTCCGGCACAAGCGTTTCGGCGGACTGTGTATCATGGACGGCGAGCAAGCTGGTCAGCACATTGAGGGGAAAGACGCTATTCGCGTTTCCGTAGTACGTCCGCGCCTCCTCCTCGTCGTCTTCGCTAGAATCCCAAGCGTCCGGCCTCGCGTCCCTGTTCCTGTTCGAGCTTCGGACACTCCCACGGCCGCTGAGCAGCTTCGGATACCTGTATGATTTCAGCCAGAACCAGGGTATTACAGGTGAAAAGAGTAGAGTGCATCTACTCTGCAGGCAGCCTTATATTGCTGGGGACGCTTGCAATGGCTCCCGATGCATGGCCCAGCGCTATGAAGGAGGGGGACTGAGTTCTCGCACCCAGCAGTTGGAGTAAAGCGACAGCTGTTGGTGGAGGGGGAGGGGGACGGAGACGAGAAAAAAATCAAAAGAATACATAGTATTATAGACGAAACGTCGAAATTTAATAGCAGTCCGGCCCTAGGGCACAGAATTTAAGATTTACGAAATCGAATGGCTATCAAGTCGCCAGGCAGGGCGTCGCCGGTTCTATAGTCGGATCAGCCGAAGTACCCACAAAGTGTTTGTGTTAGCCTTAGCCACGACTTCTAATTTACATCAATATTTTTTTTTTTTTTAAACAGGACTGCGAAGATCAGTTCGCTCGGGTCCACTGAACAGCAGGCACTGCTCGTTCTCGTTCCGGGGGCAGCGGCCATGAAAGAAAAAAGAGACTCTTTCACCCCCCTAAGCTTCTTCTACAAACAAACGCTTAATAAAGATGCTTCTATCTAGGGATGCACTTTTACTTTTTTCGAGCTGTAACGATAGAGCATCTAGTGTTTCGCAGCAAGCTTCTGTGGGCCTTCTGTGGCGAGTGTTGGTCTCCATAGCGCGCTCGTCGACGTTGTTGCAGAATCGTCCGACGGTACGCAGTTCCGATTTATTTAGCGCGGCGAACTCCTCCCTTGTCGCGCAGTCGCCACCGTGGATCTCGAACAATTCATCCATCACCGTCCGCGTATTCTTCTTCACGAGAAAACTCCGCCCGGGGCCTGGCAGAATGCCTCGCTCTTCGTACGGAGGTACGACTAGTTTTACCACGTTCATACCACCAAGACGGACCTTCATGATCCCTCTCTTCCCCTCCTTTGTACCAACTGCGGACTTCTTCGCGGATTTCTTTGGAGGATCGAAGAAAGTCTCAAACTCACACTTCTCGCCGGAGATGCTGCTGTATTCACCCGTCAGCGCTTTTGCACTCCTGTCCTGCACGCCATGATTTGGATTCTCCAGCCACACAACTTTTCCATCCTCCAGCTGATCTTTCGTGGCATCTTCGCCCACAGTGCCTCCCGAAGTTCGCACAAGATGCTCGCTAAACCGCTGCACGCCACGAATGAGGGCCGCATAATCGGGGTCGGAACAGAACGGATCATCCGGGTCGTCCACATCGTCGTGGTCCTCGATGGGAACCGCGTCGCCACCGGATGCGAACGCTAGCGGACCACCGCAGATGAGGGCAGCAGCGTCCGCACCACTGCCGACAACATCGGAATCTTCGGGGTGTCGACATCTCCAAGCAAAAGGCGGAAGTCGATCACAGAAAATAAGATCCTTTCCGCGGACGTCCATGAAGGTATTCTTCGTGTCCTCTCCTAGGACAACAACTCGGCGCTCGTAGTAGGTGTCCACATCTTCGTAGCAGTAGAAGACGGCGCCGCTGGATTTTGCCGTGGCGTTTACGTCGTGAACGATTTTTGGCGGACCTGTCGCTTTTGCAATGCCGGACTTCGCAGCTGCCGTCAGAGCTCGACCGTGGCCCGGACCGGGGAGCTCCCGCCACAGGGGCTTTGCCAGAGAATGCGACCGGAGGGGATGCACCTCGCGCGCCCCATACTGTTCGTCCCCGTAGCACGGCAGAACCAAAGTTCCGCCGGACGGAAAAAACTTTCTGGAAGGCCACGCACGCCGTAACAAGTTTCCGAAACGATCTCGAAGTCGGTTAGTTTCTTCTGCGGTCAGCTCGTAGCAGTGATGCTCGTGCGGCTCATGGCCGAGGAGCCACCGCTTCTTCCGGTGCCGAAACTTTTCTTCTCGCAGCCTTTCTCTATTGTCGGAAAAACCTAGCTCCGCCAGTCGGTCCAGCTCGTCGCGTTTTACTGCTCTCGTGATCGCGGCCTCGTAAGCGATCTGACGAAGCCTCCACTCGGTGTACTCGCGTCGCCGCTCTTGGCGCTGCTCGTTGTTGTCGCCGGGCTGCTGTCGGGTCGGCTGGCTGCCAGGGTGTTGCGGAAGCGTCTCCTTGAGTTGCGGCATAGCGTTCTGTAGTAATTGCTGGCGGTCGATTATCGGCACCCGGCGGCGGCGGAGAATTCGATACACCAGAACGAAAGCGTGCCCGCGCTCGAAGCCTCCATACTCGTTGATACCGATTCCGGCCGGCTCGTCGACGTCCAGCCCGCGAATGATTGCCGAGCAAATTAGTTTGTGTTTTCCAGCGGAGGAAGCGTTCTCGTTATCATTCGTCTCTTCATGCTCTTCCTCATCTCGATCGTTGTCAACAAGAATTACGTCGGTTTCCGTGCAGCCGCAGCGGGCTACAGTATAGACCACGCCGCGCTGCGTGTAGAGTCCCTGTACGCTAACTAGCAGGGTGCCGACTGTGTGACTGCGCTCATCGTCCCGCCGTCGCAAGATGTCGGCGTCGTCTTCGTTGCAAAGCGTGCGCCACCCACCACTGCGCGGCGTAAAGAAGATGCTGTCGTCCTCGTCCACGCGGACGTCGAACCGACCGGGGTGCTTCGGATGCTTCGGCTGGTTTCTGTCCCTACGCTGCAAGTACTCGGAATAACTGTAGTATGCGCGTGCGACCGGTGTGAATTTTGCCACGCCTGCTGCCGTAATGTTGTCGTACGAAGCATCCTCATCGTCCGACTTGAAACGTTCGCCATTACCAGCAACGCCGGACGAACTGCTGCTAACCGAACGCGGCTGCCCCGTCGTCACGGCGCCGTCGTGTGCCGAACCGCTGGCCTGGTGAGACTCCTGAGCGACATCTTCAGTGGTGTCAGCCGCAGGAGGAGCGTCTGCTACATCGTCCGCCTGCTCTTCGTTGGACGGGTCACGCAAGCTGCCGCCCAACACTTGCTGCTGGTGCTCGTCGTCGTCGTGGTTGGCGGCGCTCTCTACTTGCGAGTCATCCGAGCTACTGTCGCTGGAAGTCTCGCGGAGAAGAGCGGCGCGCCTCGCCAGTCTCTCTGCGCGGTTTTCTTTTGCTTTTTGCAGTTCGTCGGCCTTTTCTGTTCGCATCTTATCCACGTAGCCACAGCTGCCGCTCGCGTCCAGACGCACGAACCGCAATTCGACTGGGAATCCCGTCTCGAGCTCCGCTTGAATCTTCTCGCAGAGATTCGCGTCGTGAAGGTGCTGCAAAATATCGACGCCGCCCGACGTTACACTCACTTCCCTGCTGTTGAGCGACTTCGGGAAGGCCATACGTCGTCTGCCTTTGCTGTTCTCGTAGTCCTCCCGAAGGAATTCGCCCCCGGCTGAGTCGTGGTAATGGCTCGCCTGCTCCGCTACCTCGCGCAGCTTTCGGTTGATCGTGAAGAGACCGGGTCGAATAACGGAGTCGCCGCGCCTGTTCAAAAGTGCATGTCGATCGACACTCTTCATGGCATTCAGCAGAGGCGTGAGGCGTGCGTCCTGCGCTGCCGCCCGCTTTTCAACCGCCTTTTCTTTCTGTTCGTCTTCCGTCCCCACCAACACGTACTCCTCTCCGGAGTGTGGCAAATGTACCACCGGCGAAGCTGGCAAATCCACTGTCCATTCCCCCACCCCCGGCCGCCCCTCACCCCCCAGTACCCGCTTCAATCTGCTTACAACGTTTTCAGTGGTGTACGAAGCGCGCTCTTCCTCATCGTCCTCGTGTTCAGACGAATCGCCATTGTTGAGCGTGTCTGTCTCACGCTCGTCGTCGGAGTTTTGTATACGTTCATCGTCTTCTACCTCCGAGTCGGATTCGGCATGCGGAAATCCCAGCGTTGCCTCCAGCCGTCGCCCTCCCGTACCCGTTGTGCGGTCAACCCCCGCAACTAGACTCGATACGAGCGGTCCGCGCATCGCATCATCCTCAGCGCCTTTTTTCAGCCCCTCGCCACAACCCCCGTCTGACGTGTCGTCCATCTTGTCATCCGCAAGCGCGCTCCCTTCGCCCTTTTCCTCCTCCGACCCAGATTCCATCTTCATTTCCAGCTCGACCGGCAGCAACCGCACCTCCTGTCCGCCGAACACAAATTCTCGCAGCAATTTTTCAGCATCGGCGATTGGGAGAGAGCACGGGAGGGTGAGTGGGTAACTGGTAGACTCGTTTAGATAGACGAAGAAGCCGTCGCCGGCGGCGTTCAAGAGGTGGACTCGGTCTTCCTCTTCTGCTCCTGGTTCTGGCTGCTTACTATCCGTTTTTTCCGACGTTGCCGCTACTCCCGCTGGCTCGGAATCGGACGGAGCGGCTGCTGTGGCGGAGCTTCCGCCCGTGGTGGGCCTTGTAGCGGGAGCGCCTTCGGAGCTCGAGGAAGATACTGGCGCCGGCTCCCAATAACAAACCCAAGTGATGCTGTCCTCTACGGGCGTGGAACCAAGCGCAAACTTCTTCTCTCCTGAGTCGTCCCCGAGCAGAATGTCGAGGGCGTTCTTTATCTGCGACAACGGAGTATCGCCGCGAAAGCGGATGGTAGAAGGCTTGCGCTGTGCTGCAGAAACGCTCGCCGGGGGTAACTTCCGGGCTTCCCATCCTGACAGCAACGAATCGGCGCGGCCGTCGGTCGAAAACTGTCGACGATCGACGACTTGCAAAAGGACGTCGCACATACTTGTTTTGGAAAAATTATTGGACAAAGGCGCTATATTGGTATCTATTGCAAAAACAAATTATCGAACTAAGTGAGCAGTAGCTGTGTGGTCCGTCTTCCCTCTGTAGCGATGTTTGTTGTACTTACCTGTAAAATTGATATATCTTTTTAAACTTTCTCACACTCACTGTGACTGTCTGAGAGCTATAGCTACTTATACTAGAAACCTGATGCCTACGCTCAGTACATGATGCTGCGTTGTGATTGTCTTCAGGCATCTTACGTCCGGCGCAACCGCGACGAAAGGAAAGCGACGACACACGCGGGCGACGGTCAAACAAATTTTCCGCATGCTCCTTGAGCAAGGAACTCCATCGCTCTGTCTTCTCTCGACATCCTCCTCGGCAAATTCAGCTGTCCGAAATCGAATGACTAGACAGATGACGATCGAGCAAGTACGCGCGTGGCCGCATGCAGTTAGCGCCAGGTCGTCTTTTTCGTTCTTCTTTTGACAGACGGTCTCAAAGTCAAATGCAAATAAGTATCAGTATCTATCATTCGCAGCACTGATAATTTATTCGATATCGACATCTACACCGAGACCACATCAAAAGAAAAGCGATATTGATAAGAAGGAGATGCATGATGATTGATGAATTTGCAATATTTGACGACAAGATGAGTCTAACGGGACCTAGGTGGGGACCTGACCCTATGTATCGACTCGTTGTTGAGTATGGAAGCTCATTGAGGCCGCGACGCCAGCATGCAGCTATACTGTATTGGAATCCTGTTTAGGTAGTTTAGGAATAGGTTCTTGAATGCCAAAAATATGGATGAATTCGTGTCTCTTTGTCTGTGCAATAGTGGTTGTATATGTTGGTCTCCGGCAGTTGAAACACTAAGACGAAATCCAAAGTGCGCAAGTACAGTGAGGCTAGCTAGTTAGAGAAGTAGATGAATGACGATTAAATCATATTGACCAGAAGCGAGCCCTTGCTTTTCCGCTGAAGAAGCGCTGCTCCTCTCCGACTCCGAGTTTCCACTTATTCTTTCATTGTTCCGGTCCTCAGCTCCTATTGTTCTCCTCTCCGTCCCGGCGGCTGCGGCAGTCCTTCTTCTGTGAGTTCCATGTAGAGTGCTCGGTTGGTGAGTTTCATTCCTACCGCGCGTCTCTTCTTGTAGGACTCCACCGTCTTCACCACTCCCCACGGGATGAAGTACTTCAGGCTCGCGTAGCCCTTTCGCGGGGGGCCCTGGTTGTACCACCCCCGCGGCGGGTTGTACATGGCGTCCTCCTTGTCGATGCCCCCGCTCCACTTCATGTCCTGCAGAATAACCGTCTGGTACTTGGTGGTTTCCGCGTCGCCCAGCCGGAACATCTCCCACGCCAGCCGCCAGTCTTCCTCCACCTCCAGGTCGAAGAGGTGGAAGGTGGACTGGAAATTGGAGATTTCCACCTTGTCCTTCAGGTACGAAAGCCGCTCGCAGACGAGCCTGTAGTTGGTCTGGTTCATGTCGAGAACCTCGCTCTCGAGTTTTTTTTGGATTTTTTCCGTCTCCGCCGGGTTCTCGATCTTGGACTTGGCGTACCGATTGTCCAGGTTGATCCAGTCGTGGCAAATCAGCCGGCCAAGCCGGTAGGAAATTTGGTACATCGCGAACACGTCGAACAGAAGTGTGGAGTAGAGGCACTCGACCGAGTTCACGCGCTCCAACTCCGTGCAGCGGGTGAACAGGCGGACGAAGGCGTCCGCGCGCTGCTGCTGCTTGGTCAGCGAGTGCGCGGCGACGCGGTCCTCGAGGATCTTGCCGATGCCGTCCTCCGCGGTGGAGAAGCCGCCGGTCAGCCGCGTGACCAGTTCGTCGAGGCCGTTGTTAATAACATCGTCGCCGAAGTGCCGCCGCGCGGGCGCCAAGTCGGGCTCCTCGTCCTCGAACAGAAGCAAAACGCGCACGAAATCGTCGTACGAGAGCACGAGTCGGTCCGAAATCGCCGTGAGTGCGAGCGCCCGAGACGACAGCGGTATCTCGCGAAGCGGCTCCTCCTCCTCTTGTTCCTCGTCGTCGTTGAAATTCACAAAAGTCGGCTGGGTAGGCCTGGTGCTCCCGCCATCTTTATGATGATGACCGTGGTGGCCACCGGTGCCGTGGGCGTGTTTCTGGTGTATGTCCTTCTGGTCGGCACGGTGCAACTCCCCCGCGTGCTTCGAGGAGACAGCCTTCGGGGGCCTGCTCCCGAACCTCGTGCGCGCCGCACCAGCCGTGGTCCCGGCCCCCGCCGCGTCCGTCGCGTGTTGATCTCCGGCGCTTTCACCATTTTTGCCGTTTGATTTGCTCCCGCCTGCCGCCCCGTTCAAGGCTCCCCCACTCCCACTTGGCGCACCAGAAGTGGCCATTCTTTTCGCTCTTTCTGCTTTTGCTTTCGCTTTCTCTTTCGCGATTTTTTCTTCTTTCGAGCCCGGCTGCGCGATCCCGTTTCCCGCGCCGCTTCCCGCCATTGCTTCCATTTTTGATTTTTTGCTGATTTTGCGCAGGAATTTTTCTGTCTCCAGCATGTAGCAGAGGTTGTCCATCACCGCCGCGTGCACGTCGGTTCTGTCTTTTTTGTGGGGGTGGATTGGTGAGTAGTAGTCCAGCTTTAGCTGCATGCCCGCCTCGTCCCCCGACCCGCCGCTCGCCGCTTCCGCGAGCAGCGCGCCCACCGAGAACTTTTCCTTCGACCGCCGGTTCATCAGGATCCCGCCCCCCGCCAGCACCGTGTGCTCCCGCCCGTCCACGAACACGTTCCGCAGAAGCTGCAGGTCTCCGTGCTGCGCGAAGTCCGGGCACTCGTAGAACTGTAAAATTTTCTTCTCCCAGGCGGAGATGATCACCAGCCGCTGGAACGTCTGCACGTCCCCGTTCTTCCCCAGGTCCAGCACGTACCGCCCCGACGGGTTCGAGGGGTTGAACCGCACGTAGTTCATGAACTTGGACTTCAGCTTCAGCCGCTGGCTCTCCGCGCCGGGGACGAAGTTGTACAGCTTCGCGTGCGTGTAGCTCACCATGGAGCTGTTCATGCTGTCGTCCAACTTCACCGCCCCCGCCAGTTCCTGCACGACCGTGAACCGCTCCCAGGTGGGGAAGTTCTGGATCACGAAACGCACCTGCGAAATCGAGAAGATGAACTCCTTCGCGAGCGACTGCAGAAACATGTGCCGCTCCACCGGTCGCGAGGTCTGGAACTTTTTCAGCGTCTGGCTGATGCTGATGAACTTGGCCAGCGGCGCGTAGATCTTGTTCTTCTCGAGGAAGTACTTCAGCACCTCGTGGTTCTTGCGCAGCTTCTTCGTCTGCGGGTGCGTCACCTCCAGCATCTGCTCCGTCTCTGAGTACGCGAACTTCGCCACGCAAAACTTCACTTTTTTTCGCGGGCCATTATTTTTCTTCTTGTTTGCTCCGCCCCCCCGCGGGGACTTATTGTTCGCACCCAGCGCGCCCAGATTTAGCGGCGGCGGCTGCTCGACTTTGGACCAGAACTCCTCGTGCAGCTCCAGCGTGTTGTCGAGGTACAGCGGGCGGTTCACCGTGGTGGAGCCCTGTAAATGACGCAGCTTCGCGGGCGGGGTGCTCCCGAAGTTGCTGAACACCTGCGCGAAGTCCCGGCAGTTCCCGCCCGGCAGGAACTTGACCGCGCCGATCTTGTACCCGCTCGCCTCCCGGTACAATAAAGCGCGCAGCAGGCACCTGTCGTAGCTGGAGCGCGTCAAGTGCAGCGAGTAGCTCGAGCGGCTGGGGTCACTGTTGTTGTAGTTGGGCGACTCGCTCACACAGGTGACCCCGATGTTGCGCAGCGTGTCGAAGCTCTGCTGGAACAGCGAGCGATCGTTCACGCCCTCCATCATCATGGTCGGCGCGGAGGTGCGCAGGTTCGTGTAGTTGATTGCGATGTCGGGCGCGTTCATGTTCTCGTTGCCGAACACGTAGGGCTCGGCGTAGCACAGCGCGCGGTTCATCGCCTGGATGCCCTCCACCCCAATCGGGTTGAAGCGGCAGTCCACCTCCACGATCGCCGACTTCGCGGACAGCAGCGTCTGCTCCAGCACGAACATGGTCTTCGCGGTGCACATGCAGTGCGAGATGTCCAGGATCCTTATTTGGTCGTTCTCGCGCAGGCACTCGAGCACGAAGGGCAGCCCGCAGTTGTCGATGTCGATGGCGGTGATGTGCGAGAGGCAGAGTTCCGTCAAAGACACAAACTCGTTCTTCCGCAGCGCGTCGCCCAGCTCGAACAAGCCCTCGTGCAGAAGGTTGTGGGACAGGTTCAGTTTTTGCAGCTTCGATAAACTGTCGCGGACCACCGTGGTCACGCCCGCGCCGTCGTTCGCGTGCTTCAGGTAGCCCAGGCAGGTATCCGCGAGGTCCAGCTCAGTCAATAAAGGGAGCTTTTCCACCCCCGCGAAGAACGAGGCGTGCGGAACCGCGAACAGCTTCGTGCCCCGCAGGCTCAGACTCAATAAATGCACCGGGAACGGCATGCTGCCGCGCGGCAGGTCGAGGGCCGCGGTGGTCAGCTTCTTCAGCTGCAGCTTGGCCGGCGATAGGCTCCCGGAAGCCGGGTGCAGCTCCGTCGCACGGTCCGGCTTCGGCTTCGCGTAGGGATCGCTGCTGCCGCCGTGCTGTTTTTGGTACTCGGCGCTAAGAATTTCCCGCTCGTGGATCTCCCGCTGCCGCTCGAGGACCGTGTCGAAGTCCTCGTCGTCGAAATCCTCGATACTCCCCATAGAACTGTAGAAGATGCCCGACTGCTGACTGCCCAGTCGCTCCTTCAGCCCGCGCTGGAACGTTCCGAACGACATCTGCCGGGCTGTGGCTGTGGCCGCGCCGGCGGGCGAGAGCTG
>RXOD01004667.1:0-19365 GCA_005223375.1 Amoebophrya sp. AT5.2
TTCTTGTTGTTCGTGAGGAGAATCAACGCGCCGCGCGCGATAACATCGCAGGCACGCAAAACATGGGGATCATAGATGATGGACTGATGGTTCTACTTCACTGGGGCCTTCGCCTCCTTCTTGTACTGCGGCAGCTTCTTCTTGGTGCAGACGCTCGCGCAGGCGGCTACTTTTCCCTGTTTGTTCCGCTTCTGGTCCGCTTTGGTGAGTCCCCCGCCCGTCTTCTTCGCTTTTCCGCTCCATACGGCCAAGCGCGCACGTTTCCCGCGGGCGATGACGCTAACCATTCCCATCTTCATGGCCAGCGCCTAACTTCATCGCCGCCATCTTTGCCACCTGGGGGCGCGCAGCGCTGCGACCCCTCGCCGGTTGGCAAAGAAATGGGCGGCGCGTTGTTTGTCTGGGCGGCATTGCGTTTGGCGCGTTTTTGCGGAAAGCGAGCGGGCGCGCGTCGTGGGGAAAGCGCGGGGCTCATTCCGCGCGATGGGCTTGCGCTCGGTCTAATCTCCTCCGCGGTTCGGGAGGTCTTCGTCCTCGTCGCCGTCCTCGTCGCCGCTCCATGCGAGCTGCGGGAGGGTGCGCCCATAGCAGCAGCGGCGTCGTCCGATGAGTCGCAGTCCCTTGGGCTTGGCTTGCTGTTGAATTCCCGCCCATACAGCTCCGGCAGCGCCTCGCTCAAGATCGGCAGCGGCGCCCCGAGAGCTTTCCGCGCGTCTAGGAAAAGGAAGGAGGCGGGCATCTGACGCCCACCGTCCGCGTCCTCTTGTGTCTGGTGTCTTTCTCCGTCTTCTGCCACCGTGCCCAAAACGAGCGCGCCACCCCGCCCACAAACGCCGGCGCCCCGATCAATCCCGAAGCCACACGCACCCCGCGCCCGCGCCGGCGAGCAGCCGGGCCGCCCCTCCTTTGTCATCGTCGCAGCCCTGGCGTCAGCAGTTGCGCGGTGGCCTGCTTGGTGTGTTTCGGCGTCCACTGGTGGGCGCCGGTACGCATTGGCGAGCTCGGTGGCACGGTTTCCCGATAGTATGGCGCTCCGCGGCAGTGTCTGGGACGTTCCCCCGGTCTTATGCTGCTCCCACGCTTTTCCGGAAAGGTCCCGAGAGCTTCCGCGGGCCGCATGCAAAAAATTTGCGGCCATTTGCAAAAAATTTGCGGCCATTTGCGCAACGCTTCCCCGCATAGTGTGGCAGTGAAAATGCCGAAAATCTGACTTCCGCGCGGACCCCGTGAGCGTTCTGGACCTTCCCGAAATGATGCCCAAAACCATCGCCGAAAACGTCCCCAAATGGCTCCCCCTTTTGGACACCCAAACGCGGTTAGTTTCCGCATCCCTGGCCGCCTCCTTTTTGGGCTCACTTCTGGCGCCTTCCGTTGGAAGTTTTTGGGAAGTTTTTGGCAAGTTTTTCCTTTAGAGATTGGCGCCAATCTGGCGCGGGCACCTTTGGGGCGCCTTTTGGAGCGCCGTAGTTTCGTGGTTGGCGCGATTTGGGGCGCTTTTGGCCCATCCTCGGGGCCAGCATACCACCGCGATTGCGCACACTGGGTAGCCCAATACCGGTCAGAAACGCACGACTTAACCAGGCAGATGAGTAGGATAAGAACGGACGACATCCGAGACGTGAAAGTCAGCCACAACTTCATTTCCAAACGTATATTTTTGCCACGCGCACACTTCCGGCACCACGATGGCGCTAGTATCTAGTAGAAGACCAGACCGCCGCTGCCTCATCTCACAGAAGCTACGACTACAGTTTTAGGTCGTGTACGTCAGTATCTGCTTGCTGCTCGCACTTCAAGAAAAGAACTAAAAGTATGATAGAAGGGCCAAGACAACGTCCGCGAAAATGCTTACTGCGCCCCAGAAGAACGACAGGCGCGACGACGTGGCGACGCATGTTGCAGCCGCCGAGACAGCCAATTCGGCCTCGTTCCCGTGGTCTCGATACAGGAAGGCCTGGTGGAGGGTTCTGCTCGGAGGAGAAAGGAGCGAAGAGTCGAGTGGTGGAGGGATCGATCTTGTCCGTGCTTGATGTTTGTTCAGAACAGCTAGCAAAGCTAACCTATTGACATCTTCTTCATCAGAGCAGGGAATCAGCATTACTTCGTGGCGGCAGTTCAGAGCCAGAAGCTGCTCTGCCGCAGCAGCAGACGCGTAAGTACAGAATCGTCAATATCTCTGCTGCCGCGTATTAGGAAAGAGACAGCGGTAGTAGTGTTGATGTGCTATAGAGCGTTTGAAGGCTCGATATGATTATATTACGACCAAACGCAAACGCGAGAAACGCAGTGATGAACAAGTAGAAGAAGATGTGACCTCTCCGCCACTTCCGGACGCTCCTAGAAGTGTCGGCGTCGGAGGCAGCTCCTAGTCCTACAGGCTTGCTGACGGCTCCGGTGCTGCTAGTGCTGCTAAAAGCAATGAGACATCAACTGGGGAACATCAAGACTGCAGGGTAAAGCAACTGTCTTCGCCATCCACTCCTTCTCCGATGCCTGCGACCACGCGGGTCCCTGCAGACCTGCAAGATGCCGGGTTGAACCCGCGCAAGATTCCGCTCAGCAACGCCAGCCGCTTCGTCACGAAGGATGACGCAATGGCTGCAGAAGTGGGAGCTACGTGCAGCGACAAGAGCAGGGCCCCGCCATGGCACATGCCATTTGGAGGACTTCGTCCTTTTGAACTTCCAGACCAACAAGAAGATGGCTGCCCACAGACCTCCAGTACTAGTGCGTCGGCACCTGCAGCGCCACCGCCTCCTGGCGAAGCGAGCGCGAAGATATTACCAGTCGGCAGCTTGCAGCACCACCAGCAGGAGCCAGCGCGACATCTTGTTCCTCCTTCCAAGTCACCGACAGAGATCTGCGTCGCGGCGTACGCCTACTGGGAGAGAAAAGACAAGGAGGATCTACAAAAGGCAGCGGCGCTCCGCGAAACACGCTTGTTGGACACAGTGCGTCCGGTGAGAAAAGACCTGCAGAGGGCGTTGGATAATTTCGAAATTCAGGCGAGTCAGGTCATTGCTCCGCCAACCACGCAGAGCCAACGAGCAAGAGGAAAGCCACCTGTTGCAAAGCGCCAGACCCCCCCCGGAACAAGTAGAGGTATTAAGAAGGGAAGCGATAAGGCTCAGCATCCGCAAAAGCTGACAATGAAGGCGCTGCGAGACGATGTCACAGAGTATTCGCGCAAGATGAAACTCTTTTTTCGATCGTAAAGCGGATGCGATGAAAGCGGACCGAGAGCAAAAGTTCAAAGAAGAGCTTGCAGCATCTCTGAGCAAGGTAGCTGGGCCGCAGCAGAAGCAGGAACAGCAGCAGGGGGAAGTAGAGAGTCCAGGCGCAACGTTTAATCCGTTTTGCTGGCTGGTTGTGCTTGGTGACAGCCCGCGTAGACTGACGCCTTACGTTTCTCTCACCCCCCGACTTCCCAGGTGTTTCGCACCGCGGCGCCGCCGCCGCGCCGGTGGACGAGAACGAGAACGCGATCTCCGCGCCTCCTCCAGAAAGCGGACAGCGCTGCGCGAAGAATAATTCTTTATCACAAACACGGCAGTCGCCGGATGGGCAAGCGAATTCGTGCGAAGACGACCGTGCGCAGAGTCTCACCGACAAGAACAACGCGGAACATCCGGCAGTAGCCCATGATAAGTCAGATGCGCTCGCGCAACTTAATGCAGACTACAGACCACCGGGAAGCGGCATTCTCTCGGCACCGGACCGCTGCCGCTCCGAGCAGAGACCAGCATCAGCGTCGCAGCAGGTACAGCATTGCCGTTGATAGTGCTACTGCAATAGCTAGTACAGGCATTGCCGTTGTTGATAGTGCTACTAAAAACCCGACCCACCAGGTGGAGGACGCGGTATATCCGGTCGGAAAGATTCCAATCTTCGACGAGACCGAACTACAAGACGACGTGCAATTGACGAAGGACATCTTCAGCATCTGCGCTAACGACAATGAAGGAGACGGCGGAAGCAGCATGACGATTCTTCAGTACAAAGACCGTTGGAAGTTTCTACGAAGTGTCGGCGAGAAGCTGGCAAAACAGAAAACGGCTTCTGGTCTTTCTGTCGATGCGCTCAAGAACCGCGCGGAAGTGGCAGCGTTGCTGTTGAAGAAATTGAAGAGGTGGCACAGTGACAAGCATATGGCGTTCGGCGACAAGATCGTGAGTCGGGCAGTTTTCGACGAAACAATAAAGCCATTTGCGCTGGCCGAAGCAATGTACAGGCTGGCGCTTAAGCGGAGCCGGCTGAACGCGGAACAGAGTGGAAGTTTGGACTGAGGGGGTGGCATTAGCGAGGGGTGGATGAAAGATGGGGACGACTTCATCAGGCACGATGCCGGGCGGTGGTCGTCCTCTGTGCCTGGTGTAGGAAGATGTGTTACAACGCCTGACGTCGCCGCTTCGCGTGCAACTTAATTTAAGTCATACAGTGGCAGACCTGGTCCACCGCCCACGATAGGAGTAACAAGCACTTCGACTATACCTTGACGCGAAAAGTAGCGAAGCTCTGACACCAGTGCAACGCCGTATCTCTGCTTCGATAAGAAAAGACGACGTACGTAGCGGACGACTATTTGAGCTGTAGTTGGATTGATATTTTGCATCAGCGCACATATTCCTTCTTTATCGGCTGCGTTTGCGTGTTTGATGAAAGATGATCGAGACCGGAACTCGCGAAAGCATTTGGAACAGCGACTACGCAACTTGGTCCTGAAGATTATTGTGCGGCAGCTTGCGCGTTCGTGTGCGTCCGGAATTTCTGCCGGAGGATTCTAATGAGGGAGAGAATCCTAAGGGGCCGATAGCGCGAGGGAGAGATCCGAGCGACGTTCCCCAGGATCGAGTGGCGCGCAGCACATACTGCTAGTACATTCAAAAGAGAGACGTGGGAGCCACATTATACACTCACGAGATAGTGAATCGAAGATCTTTTTCAACAGAGGGGGTGGCTTTTGCTTTCTACTTCATCTTCGTGCGTTCATGCTTTTACCGGTTGCAGCATAAGCTCATCGCGTTGAGCCACCAGCTTGACACTAAGGCTCCATCTGCGGGCAACACAGTTTCAATCTCCAAGGGGCTAAATCTGAAGAATCAGTCATTCAATCAGTCAAAGAATAGAAGCAAGCGGCGCCGATAGCTTCGCTGAATAGGAAAGTCTCGCATCTACTAGTACTTTAAAGCCACGCTTGGCAAGAGGATCCGTTTTCGTCGCCATCTTCTTCACGCCTTCCCCCGGAGAAAATGGTGAGCAAGAAAGCGATGAAGAAGGCCATGAAGAAGGCCCAAGTAGCGGCGGCGACCATGCTGACACTCTTGGAAATTTTCATCCGGGCGAGCATCGAATTTACGGACACGTGCACGATGTCGCTCTCGAACAAGCGGGCGCTGGTGCAATCTATTTGGCAAGGCTCCGGCAAGGGATCGATTTCCACTACGGTCCACTGCATCCTGTTTTCGACGAAAGACGAGTGTGCCCAAAAATTGCGGAGCGAATGCTGGGACACCGATCGTACTTACTAGCTGCGTTTTTTCTCTTGTTCCTGTGGTTGCAGTAGAGCGCAGTCTATAGGTCTTCGCGATCTTCTCTTCATCTGCTCTCTAACGACCTATCGCATTCCTTCTTCATCAGCCGAGACGCGGAAGGTGAGGGCAAAGCAATACGCGGACGACACGCTGAAGGTGATGCTGACGGTTAAGTGGGACAATCGCTCGCAGTTCACGAAGTTGGAGGTATATTAGATTTTGGCTTTTTTAGGTTTGTACTTGTTCGGGACGATGGTCATTTCACTATTCATCTCACCGTCTGTATTTCGAGAGTCTGCTCTCTGATGCTGATGCCCGACCTTCCTTCAGGACCACGTGAGCTCGAGGCTGAAGAACGCGAAACGAACCAAGACCCCGCTAACGCTGTTCAAGCAACTATGGACCAAGATCCGCACGGAATGCCACTCCCTGTTCATGGATTCGAAAGCGAGGCAGATTCTCGGCATCTGGTGCGCCCACCTCTTGGTTGCTATCACGAACGAACTGGCCGGCGGATGCATCTTCAAAGCCCGAATGGTTCTGCTTTTTTAGATTTTTCATTTGCCAAAAATCGGAAGGCTGCAGGGGAGGGCTTTCGTTCCTATGGCTGATGCTCAAGCTAGCTTTATCGTTTCGACGGTTATATTGAGTTTCGTATTCAAATACAACAGATCATCATCGCCCGGCAGGATTTCTTGAGTGCGGTTCCAGAACTGAAAGCGGTGACGGACAAGTACATTCTTCCGATGAAAACGCACTTCGACGTCCTCGCCCGATTCTGGCAGATAGCGAAGGAGCGCTGCTTTCGCCAACTACTGCTGACAAAGGGACACTTCTGGGACAATAAGGAGTTGATTTGGGGCGAAAAGGCGGCAGCGATGCGGTCTGAGCTACAGAAAGCCGGTGGCGCGCTCGCTCCTGGAGAGGCGCAACAATGCGCGGGGAGCAGTTCTTCATCCGGGGGGAACAAGCGTCCGACAACAAACAGTGCGGAGAAAAACCACGCAAGCAAAAAGTACCACTTTGCTTTCGCTTCTGTTATCTTTCCGCAGCAAGAGGATGACTGGTCGCTACTTTCCGCGCCTATTCGTATAATTGGAGGCTCAGCACGACTTTCGTCTGTTCTTCATCTTCGCGTCGCACCAGTGCGCGTCTTGTAGTCGCGCGAATCGTAAAAGTGCTTCAGCTACACTTTCCGGCAGGACCGCCGAGGGAGGCGGAACCGCGTGGGGCTCGACGCCGAACTGCTCTTCGTCGCTGGCAATGAGTCCTGATTCCGGCGATCATGCTGCGGCCGACGCGGTCCTTAGCCCAGAAGACATCTTCGACGGCAAGAACGCGGAAGGAGGAGACGCGGACGGAGGAGACGTGGTCCAGCGCTCCCCTGCCCCGTCCAGCTCGAAGTATTTCAATTCAACGATCGACTTGATGTGCTTGGTGGTGGATCTCTACTTCTTTACTTTTTACGGATCGACGTCTGGTGTACTCGTGTCTTTAGTGATGTTTCTCCAGGTGTACCCGCAGAAAGCTTAAAACCCGAAACCTCGACAGCACGTGCACGACTAGCGGCGGCGGTTCTAAGAACAAGGACCCGTGGATAATCCGCAACGCTCACACGCCCGGCGGAGCTCTGATGGCCGGATTGAAGGACGTACTTTGGCACGCTAAGCCATTTTTTCATTGTATCTGAAGACGATGTAGTGTAGAATTTCGTTTGCTTTGGGTGTGAGTCGTTTGTTCTCGATTCCACCTCTCACATGATTCCGCAGATGGCAGTCGGCAGCGCGGCGAAGGCGAAGGGGGAGCTGTTGGCCGCAATCATGGTCTTCATCTACTTTTGTGCCGACTGCATCAAAGACGCCATCACGCCGAGCAAAGTGTTTTACGACACCGACCTCCTCGAGTTCGGCGCCAAGGCGTGCTGGGAAGTACTGAAGAAACGTTTTCCGGGAAAAAGTTGCGTGTACATTCTGCGGAACGGGTTGGACAAGAAGTTCATTCAATGGTGCGGGTTCGACGTCGGTTTGGCCGAGCTTCAAGCCACTTTGAACGATTTAGGAACTTCAATCGGAGCGACGACGGGGGCAAAAGGACTACTGCAGGACTACCTAGTGAACAAGGCGACCGCTGCTTCTTTTTGGGTCTTTGATATTGAGGATGAACTGATGCCGCAGCAAGTGCTCCTGAGCATGTTTCTCAATTTCCCCAAAGTTATCAGAAAGGTACTTGCTCGACGATATTTAGTTTCGCTGGCAGTTTTTCTATAGCCAGTTTTTGGACGGATCATAGCGATCACATTCGAGAGCTTGCTTCAGTTCTTGCGTGATCGGGTCTGCGCAGCTGAAGTTGGCGCGCAGTCGACGACTGGATGATCATTCAACTATGTCCATCTATCGTATTCGTCGGGTCAAGTCATACGCGAACATCGCGGAAAATGCGGCGAAGCTCGTCTTCGAGGAGGTTGAGGCTTATCGAAACATCGTCGCGGGCTACGCGTCTTACACGGACCCGTTCGCGAACATGCTGTACAATTTTGCGAGAATCTACAACGAGATCTTCAACGTGGTGTGGTCCCTGCACTCAGTTGCCGACAAGAAGAACATGAAGCAGCTGGAAGCTGCGGCACTGCCCGACCACGTTGAGTTTTTATCTTCATAGTAAAGGTTCAGCTCCAGCTCTACTCCGGTATCAAAGTAAACGAGTGGGCTGGTGGGATGCGTTTTAGTTTTTGCGTGATAAATCCTGCTAGCAGGTTTTTCTTTCGCAGCAACAATTTACTTGCGCCACTCCGCTCACTCAGATCAAACCGGAGAAGTACACGGGAATGATCAGCGACACCGAGGAAATGCACCACAAGACCCAGGGCGAAGATCCGGACGAGTACTTGACGAAGATCAAAAACGCTTTCGACACCGCGGCCGGTCTTGCCTTCGACCTGTTCGTCTATCCGCACCTCCTCGATGAGGCTGTCCGATGCAGGAAGCTGAAGAACGCCACCCGTGGGCACACCGGCTTTTGGCTAACCGAGATGAAATTGGGACCGAACGTGGACCAAAAGCTGGAGGACATCGCCGTGGCGGTCGCGTTCAAGGACAGCTCCAAGTTGGGCGAACTGATCAAAAACAAACCTACGGCTACGGAGAACGTGGCGGAGGTGCTGGCGCCAGCGGGAAACTACGGAGTCCAACACCAGGACAACGCTCTTGGGGACGACGTGCAGGTGGATCCAAATGACTCAGATCGCGATAGTGACAGATCAATGGATATGGATAGCGATTCGGAATCCGGCTCGTACAACGGGGACTCCATGGACCTCTATTAAATAGGCCGGTTTTGCTATTGACGACGATGGAGATTGGGATTGAGTTTGATATTCATTTTTGAGGTAGCAGGGGGTTGGTGGAGTCAGTGGGTAAGCAGCGATAAAAATGAAGCAGGTGTTTCGGAAGGAAGGTTTTTTCTGGGTCTGGTAGAGAAGCGCCGGTGCGCTGGCGACACGAACAGATACAACAATCGACGATAGGATAAGATTTTGATTTAACACCCATTCGCTCCTCCTGCTGTGTTGTGATTTTCCGGCATCAGCAAGCGTCTTTGCACCTTTCTGTCTCCCCACTCCCACTCGATACTATCGCTGCGATAGTATCGCAATACTAATTTTCTAGAGAAGATGGGGACATCGAACTTGATAAAGGCGAAGCTTCGCAAGTCGGGTGAAAGTAGAACTCTGGCGCGGTACATTAGTGATTGTCAGCGCTCCAGTGCGGCGGAGGTGGATGTTGGGTGTGGTAGAGTTTTGCCCACGTGGTTTTTGGGGCTGGAAGTTGACGCTCACGAGAGCGATGGACCCTCGTATCGAGATTTAGCCCTGCGGTACTAGTAGAGTAAAGTTTTGAGCCACGGACGATAGACGCTGTTAACGGATGCGCTTTCGTGAGCTAGAAGCTCCTCTTCTTGACGAGACTTGTTGTGTAGCAGGATCATCATGAAGAGAGATGAGTCATGCTTTCTCCTGAGTAGATTTTTACTGATTCGAATGATTTAGAATTAGATTTCTCGTACAATACTACTTATTTCATGTACTGTTTACAGAAAGTTCTTCATCACTACGTAGGTACTATCCCGCCAAAGAAGACGGCTATTATAATTCATCTTCCTTGTTGTCCGAACCTCACGACGAGACTTGCGACACCGCTCTACCGAATGTTGACCCCCACTGATTTGCAATATCTTGTAAAGACATTATTCCTAGGTTGTAGCTGTACCAACGAAGCGGTTTATAATTACATGCGTCAGATATAATGCAGATACGCGGCCCCGCCCTATCTTTCGCGCAGCGCTCTTCTCGGTGAGAGGATGTGCTGCTGTGTTGATTGATGCAGGTCACGTTCCATCATGAACAGCTCATTTTTCGAAAACGAAACGAAGATTAGACATCCGTGCTGTCCCTCGTCCACATCAGAAATCGGAACGAAAGCAAGACGAACGCGACGGCTCCACGCAACAAAAACAGCTTTCACGACAGCAGCGCGACCATGTTGATGGTCGCCCGAGACGGGGATGGTGGCGGAAGGCTGGCAAAGGAACGTAGCGCACCGCTTCGGAGCCGTGCTATCTGCAATAGATCAGGAGGAGGCGCCTTGATTATTAATAGGCATCATGATGCTTCTGCTCGTGCTCCTTCTTTCTTGCGGTGGTGACGTTGTAAGCATGTTGCCGAAAATTCTAAACTTCTTCTTGAATGCATGATCGAATTGAATTCCGTCAACGCCGATCGTTCGTCCACCAGTTCGGCACCTGTTTTCATCGTCGATACTACAAGTAGGCAGTCGTCTTCGCGTGCGGACGGTGTACAACTCCTCAGTCACCACAATCCTTCAACGGCGTTCCACCACATCCAGAACTACAGGTCAGCATAATCCGGGTACAGATGCTCCACCGCAAGAGCGAGGGCCGCCGCGAGGACGATCACCGGATGGCGCCCGCAACTAGTGCCTCTAGCTCTAGTGCGCAGGAGCAGGAGCAATCACTTTGGCTGACTAGATGACCACGTAGCCGGCTCCTTCGACTTTAAGGCTTCTGTGCTTTCCTGGCGAGAACGGTTACAGGCCCTCATCTTGCTCGGCGTTCATCAACGTCGGCGCGCAGGTGGGGGCGGACGGTGGCATAGAAAGGCTTGAACCAGGGGTGGAAATAGTCTTGAAGCTGTGACACTGGGGCGTTCGAATTCGAACAGGCTTACACGACGACTTCGTAATTTGGCGAGAACGGTTGCAGGCCCTGCTCATCTTGCTCGGCATTCATCAACGTCGGCGCGCAGGTGGGGGCGGACGGTGGCATAGAAAGGCTTGAACCAGGGGTGGAAATAGTCTTGAAGCTGTGACACTGGGGCGTTCGAATTCGAACAGGCTTACGCGACGACTTCGTAATTTTTTAGCGGTGCTAGAAGTAAAGCGCAACAACAAAAGCAGAGCTACTGGGTGCTATACCGGAGTAACGAGCGACATTGGCGCCACTTCATGACTCGGAAAATGGTTTTCAATGACAGCATCCTGTTCGAATTCGAACAGCACACTATCGCAATGGCTGCGATACTTTCGCAGTAATCAGGTCGCTGGGTCGAAGCATGTTGCACGACATTCAGAACCAAATAAAACGCGTTGTCCTCCAAGAAACCTGTCCTGCAGCTGGCGCGTCTTTGCGTTCGGTTTTGGGACGTGGGGCGAAAAAGTCAGAGCTGGGCGCTGTCACATCGTCGAGAGCACTAGCGAGCGAAGTTGCTGAGAGGATGACGGGTTCTTGTGTAATTGGTGTTGCAGATGGATCAGAGCGAGATCGACAGCGAAGATGGGGTTGAGACTTCGTAGCTATGGTCCAAATCTATTGTAGAGCCAGCAAGACTCCTGCGCCGTACTCTACTCCTTGTTGTAGTTGTGCTATTGCTGGAGCGGAACAAGCCGCCTAAGTTTAATATTCTTGAAACAGCATCAGCAGAAGTATTTACTCAGACAGGCAGCAGGGAAGAAGTTGTCGCTCGGCTCGTTCTAGTAGGTGGGATAGCAGCTTTTCGCGCCAAATCCAAAAGATGCCGTGGGAGCGGGTCCGTGGGCTGTCCTGGGACTTCGAAAACAATGCCTCGTGGGATAACGGGATGCAGCACGACAAAATGGACGTGAAACAAGACTACCTGGCGCAGAACGACAAAATCCTCCCCGCCCCTGAAAAGCTAGGGCTCTATCGCCGAGAGCTGCTGCATACGGTGGACGTAATCGAGCAGAAGCGGAATCAGGGAAAATTTCAGGATGTCCGCAAGTACTTCTTTTTTTTTTTCGTTATCGTATAGAAGCTGCATCCTTTCAGAACGACCCTGGTGGAGCAAAAAAGAAAAATGCCACTCACATGCAAACTTCTACTCGCAGTGATTGTTCTTCAAGCCTCACACTGTAGCTTCATCGTGTTGCTATCAAACTCTACCACCAGCCAAATCAAGTGGATCCACCACTGCGGCAAGGAGCTGGACAAGGATCTGAACAAGATCCAAGCCGCCGGAGTTGCGACGGGCTTTCCGCCGAAATGCTTGACCCCCATTGCGACTCCTCGTGCCGACCCCTTCTGCGTCCTGATGGACTCGCCCCGCACCCCGCTCTGCAATAGAATCCTGGGTAGAGCGGGTCGCAATCCCAACCTGCCCTGGAACAACAAGTTCGACAAAACTGATCGCCGGACCGAGAAGGAGCACAAGCTGTACTTCAAAGACAGGGGGCTGAACAGTGCGCACATCCTGAAAAAGGCGGAAGCTGGTACCGGTTTGACGTCTCGCACTGCCTACCTCGGCCTCGGCGACGACAACAAAGTGACTTACCCCGGTATAATTGACTGTTGCATTTGAAGAGCGTCGCTGAAAGTTTTATATCAGTCTGTTTCTGAAGCGCGCTTCAGCGTGAAGATTGATCGTATTAATCCGTCAGGTCCTTCGTCCCCCCCGAAGCGGAACAACAAGCGTGCCCGCAGCCTCAGTGGTGAAGGAAGTGCGAAATCGTCGCCGAAGGAGGATTCCTCGCCCGAGAACGTCGCTAGTCGAAGTGCATCCCCCTCCAGACAGCGACTGAGAATGAAATAAAGCCCCTCCTGAGAGTTAGAAGGGTCGGCGAAGAAGAAGTAGGAATATTACGATGATGTGGAGGTGGATGGCGAGCTTCAACGTTTACTACTACATGTTCTGCGGAAGGTGTTTGGAGGTGTGTGCATTGACCGCGTGGTTCTTGTGTGGGAAGTGATCATTGCACTCACAGCAGGGCGATGCTGTAGCTGAACGAAGCGCGGGCTCCACTTCCAGGAGTTTGTTTCGAAGAGTTATAAGTACTAGAGTCGTAGATTTCATTTCCGGACTCATCGCTTTTCGGCCCTGGTGTATCATCTTGTCGCTGTGCTAGCACTGCTTAATATTTGCGGTGGTGCGTGCAGTTGCATGCTGCTGCGCATCCGGATGGCGCGTCTTACCTGCTGTAGATCGAATAAACATCTCTTCAGAAATCTAAAGCGAGTAGGTGGTAAAAATATGTCGTCATCAATTATTTATTTGTACTACGGCTATACTTCTTACTCCAGCAGTTTAGTTCTTTCTAGGCACAGCGTCCTTCTCGGACTCAGGACGGGGGGAGGCGCTTGCCGTTCAATACTGGTGACGTTTGCAGTTTCATCGCGCTCAACAACTTCAAGTAGTCAAGTGCTTTAGAAATTCAGAGACCGCCAACTCGTACATTATTTCTTATCCGGTAGAGACGAAGGAGTAGCTCTGCCGAGAATCCTGTCCGGGCACGACGACGGTGGTGTGTGCACCGGAGAGAGACCTAATTTTCCAGCAGGCAAACAAAGCGATAACTTTGCCTATGCTGGTGACAGCAAAAATTCATATTCACTTCTAGTTGTACTTTTTCACGTAGTCGTTGGCGCTCTCGTGCGGCCTCGACGCAATCCTACTTCTCCGAAACGACAGATCGGCGATAAAAAGCCAGGCGCAAAGATTTGAGAAGCAGGCATGATGTATCATACGACGGACGCGTCCACAGCTGATGTGCTGCCGAGGAGGACAGAGGACGTAAAATTATTGCATGCTGGAAAAGAGAAGCTCAACACTGTCGGCGCTGGAGCGCGACTTCTACTTGTTGACGTTGTCGAAGATGAAGTAGACAACTTAGTTGAGATTTTCACGCAGCCGTGGGGGCGCAGTTTCTTGAGTAGAAGGCTGCGATCGCAGTTGCTGGTGATATGCTATTTGACGGCGGAGGGAGGATCGAGTCACTGATGGATTTTTTTGGCCATCCATATTGATCACAGGAGTCGAAGTAGAAGAATCAGGGCGGGAGTGAGAGCGGGAGAGCTAAGTTGTAGTAGTTTGATTTGTCCAGGCAGAATCCTGATAGACACAAGCACAACGCAGCGAGGGGGCCGTCTTCGTCAAGTATCACTGGCGTGGCGGGGGCCCCGGGTTTGTGACTTCTGATTTAGATTTCATTCTTGCGGTTGCCGCCACGAACCAGGAGCGGAAATAGTCTTGAAGCTGTGACTTGAAAGCAGAGCGGGGTGTTCGAATTCGAACAGGCCGACGCGACGACTTCGTAATTTTGTCGCGTTGCAATTATAGTCAGCGACCAAGGAGAGAGGGCGCCAAGGTAGAACGGGTCGAAACACACCGAAAAAATGAAGCCGTTTTCGTTTACGTTCTCCGACGCCGGGGAGAGTTCCGTAGAATACAACTTCGTCGAGGCGTTGCAGGGGGACGAGGAGGAGCCGTCGAGCGTCAGCATGCATTCGTCTGGTTCTAGTACTAAGCATACTGTGCCTGACCCGCGCGCCGTTTTTGATACCCCGACGGATGACGGCAAGAAGGCGACGAAGTCGGAACTCGAGGAGATCGACATGCTCGCGACCCCCACGAACATCATCAACACGACGGTGATCGACTCGGACTCGAAGGACTTTTCTCCTGCTGACTACGGCTACTATCTGACCGAGGACCATACCATTCTGAGCGTGCAGTGCACTCTGAAGATGTGGTTGGACATGCGCAACCGCATGCGCCGCATCCGCAAACTGAGTGAAAACCTGAACGAGGTCCAGAAACTCTTCAACTGCACCATCAGTGAGCAGGTTTTGGATCTGTATCGCGACGATTTGGAGGCGATGACTGTGAGACTCTCTTGCAATCTGAACGAAGACCGCCAAGTGCACTTTCTGGTATTATTTGTATGCTTGCTTTATTTTGATGCTTGATGCGGAAGTAGAGCTTATAATGATCTCTATCGTGGTTTTGGAAGTTTTAGGCTGGGGCTCTAGTTCTACTTCTCGACCGAGTTTGCTGATGTGGCGGCGTTCGCCGCCTTTTTCGAAAAGTGAGGACGTGCCCGTACTTATCAACCTCACTCATACTTTCTATCACACCAGGAAGCTATCTCCGTGTTCGTCCAAATGCCCAAGACGGATTCGCGCCCCCAAATCCGCGTCCGCGACATGTACCGCACCGCGGAGGAGAGACCGCAAATCCGCTACCGAAGCCGCGACTTTCACCTGTCGATGTACATCATGCGCACGGAGAAGCTGATGCCCTCCCTGCTCCCCGAGAAATTGACGCAGGAGGCGGAGGCGATGAAGCAAAAGGAAAGGAAGGAGAAGAAGGAGAAGAAGGCCTCCGGTGACAAGAACAAGAAGTAAAGGCGCATGAGTTTCGATTGATTTCCAATCCGATGAAAACGCAGGTAAGATGAACGGCACAACACAGGTAATTATGTGGGTGACTGGACGATGAAGATTCTTACTTTCCGGAAAGGGGGTGGCCGTGCTGGCGAGGGAGATTCAACTTGTTTGGAGCAGATGGCATTGCTCGTGATGAAAATCAAGCTCGAAGGTGGAACGGGACAGATGGGCGATGGGTTTATTTGATGTGGTGGGGGATATTGATAGTACACTATGACCCGATCGTCGCAACAGGAACAATTACTATGATGTTGTAGAAGATCCGATCAAAAGTTTTGAGTCAGCAAATGCACACTACTACTCGTCGAGCACAACTTCAGTTCTTTAACTTTATTGACGGACTTTCATCGACGTGCCACTCCGGTGGTGCATTTTTGTACCGAAGTACGAAGTTGTACTGTGCGAATTCATGGGAGAACATGAAATGTACGCGTGCGAACGTGATCGCTAGTATGGTCGTGTCGAATGTGATTGACGTCGGTCGCCGAAAAGATGGACTCGCGACGTCGAAGATGTTCCGCCTGCTCGTGACCAAGGAGAAGTGGTCTTGTTCCGTCCTCTTCGAGGCATGCACAGCCAGAATAGAAAAATTAAGAAAAAGCTGCCGATCTGGGGGAGCAATGTCTTGAGGATCGTCCCGCTCTGTGCACGACCTCGCGCAATGTAAATGATCCATCTTCGTGGATCATCGTAGCGACGTGAAAGATGGTGATGATGCTGGTGGTGATACGATCGCGCCACTTCTCTTACACCAACAGAAGACGTCGCTCGCGATTAAAGGGCCGGCTCTACTTCTACTAATAGTACTGCCAGCGCCGGCCAAGCCCGAGCTTCCTCAATAATCTATCCAAAACTCAGCTTGCCTCCGATACTTGTGTCGCATGTATATGAGTAGTAGTTGTAGCGGGGGGGCGCGCATCCCGCATTTCGCATTATACAAAAACGCGCTGGAAAATAGCTAGGCTGTTCCCTATCGTATGCGGCCGAATAATCACAAGCAAACGCACCAGACTCGGGGACCAAAGCAGTTCGCAGTGCGACCCTATCTTTTGCAAGTTTCAACGAGGGGCACTGGATCAGCGTGTGGCTTAAATATTTGCATGAATTCTATAATTTCAGCTTTGTTTTCGGTTTGTTTTGACACGCTTCTAGAGACTCCGGGATCTTTGTAACAAGCTCCTCGTCGTCCGGCGGATCGCCCTCTCCTTCCAAGTCCGTTCCCGCAAAGACCCCAAACGTCGCGACTATGATCACGCCGTCGCCCGCAGTGGTGGCCGCTTCGGCTTCATCGGCTGCGCTGGGTAGGGCATCTGCCGCTCCTGGTGCCGGTGACGGTGTCGGGGGTCCTCTGAATCCACCCAACAACGCTGCTTCGGTGAAGCCGCTCCACCAGGATAAGTTGTTCCCATCAACGAGAACCAGGAAGTCTTCGCGATCAAAGAGCAAAGAAAAGAAAGAGAACCGAAAATCTTTCCACGAGAAAAGCTCCGCCTCCGAAGCCCCACAAGTAAAAGAAAAAGCTATCATCTCAGGTTCCGCCGGCTCCAGCGACCATGCTCATGCAAGAACCACAGCGCAGGCCGCGCCCCCCTCGCCCTTGAATGTGCTCATGCCCGCTCCTCCCCTCCCGCCGATGGGGGGGACCCTGCCGCCCAAAGTGAATTCAAGCAGCAGCGTGATTAGCCAGTTGAAGGCCAAAGCGAAACGTACCGAGCAGGAGATCCATCGCGAGCACTCGGTCCAGCCGCGAGAGCTCTCGATAAACAGCCGCGGCGGGCTCCCTTCTGCGTCGGAGGCCCAGGCTCCACGAAGGCCTACACCTCCTCCGACGCAGTCTAGTATGAGTGCAGCGGCCGCGAGGACCGCGTCGCCAAACAATATGACGGAAGCTCTGAAAGCCAGAATCAGCCGAGACTCGACGGAAGTACAGGCTGTAATCGGCGCCGGTGGACAGCAGCAAGCCTCTGCCTTGGGCGAAGGGGCGCTTTCCCACCTGCAGGAACACTTCTCTCCGTCTCCGCTAGCCTTCCGTGAAAGCCGTTCTTCTGGCTGTTCCACCTCTGTCCCTGCAGGAGAATCAAGGGCCCTACTTGCAGCCGGAGCTGGTGCTCGCGGGTCCTCTTCATCTCGGCAGAAAACGATTATCTACTCCACGTCGGCTTCGTCAGGCTCGAAAGACAAGGACCTACTCAAGAAAGCCCGTAATACGAAAAAGCGCACTACCTCCTCGAAAGACCCTGCTGACAAGGAGAAGGACGAGAAGCCGCGCAAAATGAAAGCAAAAAGGCCGTCGAAAATCGTGCACGTGGTCAAGTCCAGTCCCGCGACCGAGAAGGAGGAAGTTTTGGCGTTGAGCAGCCACAAGAAGCCGGCTTCCCTCGACGACGACGAGGAGTTGCAGCTGCAAAAGGAACTCGACGACCTGGACTGCACCAACAAGTCGCTCTTCAAGGTGTTTCAGGAGACCGGCGCCCTGATCGCGGACAACATCATTTCCGACTTCAGATTTCTCGGCGGCGAGTTCCTGCATGGGATGAAGGGCGAAGGAGCCGCTGGCGAGCATGGGACGAGTGTTCTGCGGGGGGGAAGACTGCGCGACATCGCGGAGGGCAAGATGCTGGCCAGTGGAGCGGCACGTGGCACTGGCAGCAGTGCCGAGGAAGATGGTCGCGAGCCGAACGCCACGAAGATCGCGCAAGGG
The DNA here is from genome assembly GCA_005223375.1 of Amoebophrya sp. AT5.2. NCBI lineage: Eukaryota > Dinophyceae > Syndiniales > Amoebophryaceae > Amoebophrya > Amoebophrya sp. AT5.2. The sequence goes on from RXOD01004667.1 coordinate 17,986, forward strand.
AGCAAGTGTGGAGGCGGTGCTGCTGGCGGTGCGCTTCTGCCGTCCGGCGCGCAGTGTCCGACTTCGTTCTGGAAAGCGACTTCGCTCCCCTCCGGCATTCTGGACGCCAGCCGCAGCTTTCCGACCACGAGGACGGTGCCTGACGTGTTCCCCAGCCTCATCCTGCCTGTGCAGGGCGAAGTTTTCAACCTGTGCTTCTCCGAAGACGACACTCTGCTCGCCTTGCTCACGCTGTCCTCCGTTCTCGTGTACGAAACCGCGCCGCATTGGCGGCTTGTCGGGGAAATCAGCCTGTTTCCGGCCGCACAGAGCTGCAGCACCTCGGCGTCTTCGGGCTCCTTGACAGCCGAGCAAGCAACAGGCTCGCAGATGTTGCGCAGCAACCCGCTGACTCACCTCCCGTGCATCAGTCGCGCCGTCTCGACCGCGAGCGCGATACACAACGGCGCGTCGGCGTCCCGAGCGCTGATGTTCGACAACCTGGCGAACAAAATCAAATCCGACCCGGAAGAACTCACACTCGAGCAAGACGCCATACGACGCAACCTGCTTATGCAGACGGGGAAGTTGCCAGTGGTCGGGACGCTCGCGATCTCGCGGACTACCACGACGTCCTCCTCTATAGAAGGCTCGTCTAATTTGACAGGGTCAGGCAACGTGGGGGACGTGTCTCGCTTGCTGATTGCCGTGGCGGTTCGACATCCATACTGCCGAACGGGCCTGCGATCAGTGACCAAGGTGTATCGGAGCCTGCGCCCCACGTCAGAAACGGGCGGAGTGATGAAATTCGAAGTTCTTCACTCTATTCCCGGTGGCGATGGCTTGTGCTTTTCGCCGCCGCGCGACGGGGGCCTGTGCCTTGCCATGTCTGACAAGTTTGCGGGCACAAACGCGATCTACCGAATGGACCAGCGCCTTTTTGTGGGAACTCCGATCAGCGTGTGGAACATTCACAGCGCGAGGGAGCCGGGCGCCGCAACAGGCATCGGATGCGGAAGTGGAGGCCTCAATAGTCCCCCGAGTAGTCGCGCGTCTCCTGTTCTTCCGGTCGTTGCGGCCGGCGCAAGTGGTGAGGGGGGGGCGCCGGGGAGCAAAGCCTTAGAAAGATCCAAGCTGTACCAAATGGGGGGACGAATACGCTTCAAATACGTAGGAATACATAGTGAAATATGCGGGGAAGGTACTTGCTGGGCCTCAAAACAAAACTCCGAATCAAAGCAATTCACAGGTCGCGCGTCGTTAAAAAAATTCCCTCAAAGCAACGCAGCTGCAGCAGCCTTTTCCATTGTTGCAGTAGGAGCCCGATCCATCGGGGCCGCAAAACTCAAAGATACCAGGGTGGGGAGGCTGTTTCGTCGTCCATTGAAACAGCCTCCCCGC
>RXOD01004668.1:0-19363 GCA_005223375.1 Amoebophrya sp. AT5.2
CAAGGACAAGCAAACTCAGGGCAGGAGTAAATCGACACAAGATGCACAGAAAAATTAAAATTAAAGCTGTAATTAAAAATTCTTTGAGTAGATCCCTCTCCGCTGGGAAGTAGAATCTCGCTGCCATCTCGTTCATGTTTTGCGAGGTGGTCTTTTTCGTGACGCCGTCCTCCACGTCCTTCTGGTAAAGAAAGGGCTCCGGCGTGGCGAAGGCGTACAGGCCGTGCAAGTTCTCTTTGTCGATCGGCTTCGTGATTGGCCGTTCCTGCTTCACCTGATCGTTGAAGTACGTCTGCAGCTCCATTTTCGCGGGGCCTGCAGCCTTCCCCACCTCGTCCTCGCCGACCTGGACGCGGACCTCCGCAGCGGACCTAGAAAAGTCAATTCGTTCGTATAAATTTTGTGTGACTTCTGATGTGACAAGTAAACTGCAGTCGAGTCCTGACACAGTATCCTGATTCCTGATCCTCCTGTGCCGGCTTACGGCACGGAGTTGCTCCTGACTGAGGCGCTCAAGATTCTGGCACCGGAGGCAAACAATGCGCGCGCTTTCACACGTTTCCAGTGCAGCAAGTGCCTGCGGGGGCCCGAGTCATGATCATGAAGTATCTGAAAATTATCAATCTTTCTAGTAGCCTGCGCCTGTTCTAGTTCTTCGGCTTCGGCAGGTATGTTTCTCTCAACTGCTTCACGTGTTCGGAACCGCGTCGGTCTATCGTGCCTGGACGCTGCTCTCACTCAGAGTCATTTGCGCACTTTCGTCCTCAAGGGTTTAATCGAGTCTCTACCTAGATTACTAGAAAAGAAGTGGACCTGCTCCTCAACAACCACACCCATTTCTAGCATGTTCATCTTCAAGAAACGAACAAGTAGAAGTACGTCGCGGGGGTCTCTTTCGGAGACGGGGCCACTGCCAGCCCTGACAACACATCGCACAATTGATCGACATCGCCTCCGCGAGACTTCTTGTCCACCACCTGCAGGAACTTTTTGTTTTCAGCCGCAGATGCACTGCTGCAGCCGCTGCCATCAACCACGTCGACCAATTTCGAAAAAACGGCTTCTGGGGCTGCTTTGGGCATCGATTTTTGCACCACGCGGCCTGCTTCCGGCACGTACAGTAGCCGGAACGTATTCTCATTCTTCTTGCGGTACACTTTGGCTCCGCGCTTGGCATCAACCGCCGCTGGCATCAGGTTCAGAGTCCAGCCAGCGACAATCGCCAGAGAGCAGAAAACTTTTCGGGCAAGTAGGGGCATTTCGTTTTTTTTGGATGTTTATGTTGTTGGGACCGGAAAGGACCGAACGCACTAGTATTAGTCGTGGAGTAGGAGTGTGTCTGAGTGAGTCTCTGTGAGAAGTAGGTGTTCACCTGTCGGCGGACCTTAGGCCTCTTTGTCTTTCTAGTCCTCGTTGTCGGCATAGCTGCCATAGATTGATAGTAAGTTAGAGTTAAAACCAGATCCAGAACCAAACATCCTGACGATTAGAAAAATTCCCTGGAGGTGGATCGATCAAGCACGAAGCAGCTTCATTTTCACGACCGTGCGAGCGAACTGACCTGACATGGTTCTGGAAAAAAATTGAATGCGTCGAGGCGACGATGGAGAATGCTCCTCCATCCATGGGACAGCGATGTGTGGCAACATGTACGAGCTGCGCTGCCGTCCGAGACAGAGCAGCAACGCGAATAGATTGCGCCCTTCTACTGGAGGCTTGTATGTTCAGCCTCGTGCCACGGCGGCCTGCAGACGCTGACTAATTTCATCGCTGGCGGTTCCAAATCAAAACGAGTAGGATTGGTTCTTCTCTTCTGCTTCTTGCGGCGAGGTTTTTACATGGCACCATGCTCCAGATCCATATCTCTATGCTTAGATTGAGTTTTCTCGTGAGCAGAAGGAGAAGACCGGGTAACGTCAGCGCTAGCGGCTACAACAAGCACAGAAGCTACACTTCACTGGATCATGCGTACAACGAATAGTTTTGTAATTGTAAGGCAAAGGCTAACAAGGTGGCAGAGGCAGCTAGCTACGGCAGCTGCAGTCCCGGATGGAATCATATAGAATTAGAACGTGATTACGTCGATAAACCAGTCATTTTTTACATTTTTGTTTTGTTCCTCCCCGTGACATCGCGGGCCAGTTATGATTTGTGATGAATTGGAATGTGACATGACTGCTAAGATGTTGTGATGAATGTGAATAGTAGAGTTTTCAATTTCTCATTCTGGGACAAAATGAAGAACAAAGCTAGTGGACAAAGAACAACACTATGCGTCTTCCTGGACTCGTCTGTTAAATTTGTAATATTGTACGGAGATAGAACAGCCACTTTCAGCTCATTTTTCTCCACCTCGAGCTCGCGCACCCCCAGACCGCGTCGGCGTCCAACTCACAGCGCCTCCCTTGTCCTCTGCGGGTTCACTTTAGCGATCGTGTTCAGGTCGCCCGAGTAGTCGCGCAGCAGGGTTGTGTATGCTCGTTTCGCCGTCTCCTTCTTCGAATCCGGCCGCAGGTGCGCCATGCTCTTCAACGTGCTCTGCCCCGCGAGGTGCAGCGGTATCCTCGGCTCGTGGATTTTTCCCAGAAACTTGTCGCCCTGGTACTTGGCGCAGGCGTGTACGAGCGGATAGAACTCGTACGAAAATGCGCGGTCAACCAGGTCCACCTGGACGTTTGGTTTCGGTGTTTTTCCTCGAAAAAATCAGAATCGATTCATGATGTTCTTAAATATTGCTATCCGACGAGCGAGGGATTCTCTGATACCATTATCACCTATCTCGGCGAAGCCGATGCAAAAAGTGATGCGTCGAACAGATTCAGAATCAGATGAAACACGGTCACAGACGACGTTGTTACACGTACTACAACTACAAGTTATTAGTACTTACCCTGCAGATTTCGCTGAATTCGAGTCGCATGGGGTAGTTTCGTTCGCACAGATCCAAAATGCCCTGGAACAGTGCGCGAATGCCGCTCTGCACAACGGGCACAGGCAGGTAGCAGCACGCGGCGATCGGCTTCTCGTTTAAGTAGCAAACGCGGCTCGGGATGTCGTAAATACCCGTGGGCGGCGCACCCTGGTCGGTGACCACCTTGATCGCCTTCTTCGTCAGGAAAGCCTTCATCTCGTCGCAGGGCTGGAAATATAGTGTTCTTGTAGTCACGATTCTTCTTTTTTTTTTCTCAACCTTAATTCGTATCTATCCGAAGCCGAGATCGAGAAAACAAGTCAGAGGAGCCTTCTAGTACCTGAAAGTATGGCTCCAGATGCAGGTTCCTGGCGTACTTGGTTTGCGCATCCTGGAGGTGGGAGCGGAAGGAGATGGTGCCAAACTTCGAGATGTACACCGACAGGCCCTTTTCGATGGACACCTTCAGGAATCGGCTGACCCCGTCCCAAATCAGCTCCAACTGCCGGTACGGCTCCAGCTGAGGGAGGCCGCGAGTGGTCCGCGCGCACTTGCTGTTTCAATTTCAAATATAATTATTGCTTTTAGAATTTTTATTATTTCTTTCAGTGACTGGTGTGACACGATGAAAGCAAATCGCCGGGAGGGACTGAAAAAACGAACCTGACGAGCATCAGCAGAATCTGAATCTTGCTCTTGGTCTTGCTTGAAGAAAAAATAAAAATACATAGAAATACGCGACGCCATCTTCTCCGAACAAAGTAAGTATCTGTAGTACTGATTGTGTGGCCCTGGGTAGTGGGCTGGGTTGCGCAGCACATGGTCGACGATGCCGTTCACGAAAACGTAGGTCGACGTCATTGCGTCGGAGTAGCTTGTCGACGGGTTCCTCGCCGGGGAGCGCTCCTCTGCGGTCTACGTCTGCGGAACGACGAGCGAGTGCGAGAGCACGTTTGAGTTCTAGTTCTTGAGTCTGTTCTTCCGTTGGTCCGTCTGGGTAAGTAAAGAAAGTACCAGCAGTTCGTTGCTCACTCTATTGAAAAAAACACCCCAAACTCAGAGGGCCCTGCTTTTCGATGTCGAGTAGAAATTGGAATTGCTGCATAGAAGATGCTTTATCTATCTTTGCAACGTACTATCTAGGGCTCATCGAAGGCGTTCCTTCTGAGAAAAGTAGAAAGCGTCGTCTCAGACCGCATACCGGAAACCCGGATCATGATCAAGGAAAACGAAAAGACAAACGGAGAGAGAAGGAGAAAGACAAACGGAGATTGTGGTGCTGACCACGCCCAGAATACAAGCGTCTCTGTCAACCTGCCCACGAAAAATGCGTCCCTGTCAACTCACGACCCACGAAAAATCAGATGACAGATAGACTCATTGCACCGGACGCCGGAAATGAAGATCAACAAAACATTTTCCAAAGTACGTAAACACGGAGAAGATCATGATGAAGTTGTCACGGTCGGCACATCGACTTTCGAACCACCGGATTTGGTTGTTTCAGCCTGCTGCGTTATCGTTGTTCACGAAGAACAGTGACACGCGGTGAAGACGAGCGCGAAGCCGCTGGTGTTCGCATTTGAGTTCAAGCATTCTACACTTGATTTTTCCCTTGTTCCAACATCGACAAACCTATCGCATCCTATCGACTTACTTTTCCGTGTGCGCATCCCTTTACATTTTCGCTCCGCCACCGCGTCCATAAATTTAAATATTTTATTCTTTCTGTTTTTTTACTTTCTATGCACACTGGCACGAACTTCTTCCCGACGCACAGGATCAAATTCAAAACTCGATCATTGCCTTTACGCAGCCGTCTTTACCCGTTCTGCAATGTTCCATGGCGTCCATGACACCGTCCAGGGAAAAGGGAAACTTGTGCGTCACCAGCTTCAGAAAGCCGACCTTCTTGCTGCCTAAAATCTCCACGCAGCGCGCGTACGTGTAGCGGTAGCGGAAGACGCCCACCAAATCTACCTCCCTGATTGAGGCCTCGAGGAGCGGTAAGTTCACGGTTGGCCGCCCCATCCCGACCAGAACCACTTTTCTCCCGCTCTTCGTTGCGAGAATCGAAGATGAGATCGCGGACTCGACGCCACAGCAGTCTATGCTGCAGTCGTACTGGGTTTTCTCGCTTCCTGCCGTACTTCCGGTCGCGTTCAGAGCCATTGCCCGCTGCGCGACCTCTTCGTAGGGTAGCTTTTCCTTCAGGTCAGTGTGGAGGATGTGCAATTTCTGCCTCGATGCCTCCTCCGGACCGAATTGCTGCAGGAGAAACTCGAGCCGTTTTAGGTCGATGTCGGCCACGGTGACGGTTTTGGCGCCGAGGGAGAGTGCAACCAAGGCACAGATGGAGCCAACCGGACCCGCACCGAAAATCAGCACCTGGCGTGTAGAACAAGGCATACAACGGAGTTTGCAGCCTTGCGCTTGGCGCCAGGTGTAGAACAAGGTATTTGCGCAGCGCTGCGACGTCGTCTTCGGGCGCGTTTACGCCTCCGATAAAAACGCGCGCGAAAGACCACAGCCTAGTCGGGGCGTCTTCTCCGGCAAGCGCGCACAGATCCGTAGATCTTCTTCGGTCGCGCATAGCGGTTTGTGCTACCTCGCGGACCAGCAGCGGGAGGCTGTATGAGCGAAGAAGTTGCGCGCGAATTAAAACGTACTTACTTAACTCAACATCTGTATGTACTGTACTGCTCCGACGAAGCGAGACCGACGACGACGACAAACACGACCCTAATAGGCAAGGCACAACAGCGACCACGTGCGAGGGAAGCAATCTACTCTGCAAAAATCGGCAAGAGTGCAATTCAAGAAGGTAATCAGTACCGAGTCTCCCTCCTTCACGTTTCCTTTTTCTGGTCCGCAGGCGTACACCCCGACGGAAAGTGGCTCGCACAGGGCCCCCTCCTCGAGGGACACGTTTTCGGGCAGCTTGAAACAGAACCGCGCCGGGTGGAGAAGGTAGTTCCGGCACGACCCGTCGATCGGAGGTGTCGCGAAAAACCGCACGTCCGGGCACAGGTTGTATTTCCGGCGCTGTTTCCCTTTTTCCGCGGAGGGATCGATTACCGTCTTGCACACCGCGCAGACCCCGCACGGGATCCCTGGTTCCAGGGCCACCCGGTCGCCGACCCTCAGCTTCTCGCTGTTCAGCAGCTGCGCATCCACGGCTCCAGAGCCGCTTGTTTCGGACTCGTCCTCGGCGCCCACTGCGACGACCACGCCGGAAGTTTCGTGGCCGAGAATCATGGGCTTTTCCAGAACGAAGTCCCCAATCCTCCCGTGCTTCCAGTAGTGCACGTCGGAGCCGCACACGCCGACGCGCTGAACCTTGATGAGGACGGACCCGGGGGGCGGCGGCGCGGACAAGTCGAGCACGGCCGGGGCAGTCCGCGACGCGTCCCTCGTTGTCGAGTCATGCTCCCGGTCATCGAGCAGCTGAAACCGGATGTCGTCCGGCTTCTCCAGAACGGCGGCGAAATTATCCATCCTCCTGCGGCTGCGATTCTTTTCGACTTCTAGTACATCACGTAAACGAAAACGATGCGTCTACAACGTGTACGCGGTCAACTTGGAGGTGAGAGATGGCGAACCATCAGGAATTGGGGGTGCCTGTCCATCACCATATCTATGGTCCTGCGTGAGCCTGAACAGCGCACGTTCAATCCCTTACGTTTACCTTGATTGTAGGATTTCTACGTACTCTTCCCGGTCTCGTCACTCGTCCGCTGCTCCTCTCACTCAACTTCAAACTCAAAATCCGCTTCCTTGGCCCCGTGACTCGCGACGCACCGCTACAGGCAAATGAATTGAAAATTTCATGTTCTTGAACGAACGCGAAATTCGTTCGCGGTTGCAGTGGCGCCGTCGCCGTTGTCGTTGGTTGTGGATTTGATTCGCTTGAAGATCATACCTGTTTCTTTCATTCTCGGTCAAACAACCGTCGAAGAAGCCTACTTAGGCGCTCTTCACCGGTATCTCTGACTTCAAGTCCCAGCATTCTCTCCAGTGCCATTCTCACCAGTGCTGCCCGTGCCTGTCGAAAGCGCCGGCTTGCTCTCCAGCGTCGCAACGAGTTCCCGCACGAGGGCGCACTTCCTCGCATACTCGTCGGCGGCCGCGTCGTGGTCATCTGCTGCAGTGCCTCCCATCGTCCCTGACACCGGCACCGCTCCTGCATCGGAGGATTCTACTTGAGTTCTACTTCTCGACGACAGCAGCTCGTGCACCCGTTTCTCTGCCTGTCGAAGTAAGTGGACCACCTCGTCTCGCGGAGGTGCACCCTGCGAAAGACCTGAGCGGTTCAAGTCATCGCTCGTAGTGTCTGACAACAGCGATGAGGCTTGCTCGTCCTCCGACGTGCTGTTGTCAGAGTGCTGACCACCAGCTGGACTTTGTTTTGCCGTCGCGTGTTGTAGTTGACTTCTGGAAGTTGCCACTTCGGCTCGCAGCCGCACGATTTCGGCTTCCTTTGCGGCTAGCGCAACTTCGATTTCATGGTCGCGGGCGTCCGAGGCGAACTCGGTTTGAGGAATATCTGCGCCCAGCGGTCCTCGCGTGACCACTTTATTCTGTCGCTCTTGCCGCAACTCCTGCTCCGCCGCTTGCAGCGCTTCTCTATGCTCCAGGAAGGCCTTTTCGAGCAGGGTAACCTGCTCTGCGCTGGCGTCCTTCTGCTCCTGCACGACGCTCTCGCTTTCGGTGTTGGACTCTTCTTGTTCACTACCTTTAGAAGTTTCTCCAGCACCCGCTTGCGCTTGCTCCATCGTGTCCTCGAGCGCCTTTTTCTCACCCCATTTTTTCACCGCAACCCGGTCTGCCGCGTCGTCGCTCTCGAAGGCCGCTTCGTACGCGTCCGCGTCGGGGAACAGCGACGTGATCGGCATCCAACAAGCAACAGCGCGACTGTCCTCTCCTTCGAATGATGAATCTCCGAATCCGCCGCCGCAGTGCAGCATCGTGTCTCGGCTGTAGAAGTCCTCCTCGAGCAGTTTCGTCTGCCGCATCTCCACGCGGAGAAAGGGCCCATGAACCGTCGCGCCCATCAGGTTGTTGCGCTTGTAGTAGTACCAGAGCAAGGGCTGCGGTGGAGCGTCTTCTCCGGCGTCGTGCCGCCGCGGAGAGGGTGTCGAATTCACTTCCGGAGGACGGCGAACCTGCAACAAGCCTCCGGCAGCGTTTTTCGGAGCACCACGAGCACTTGCGCTGCCTGCAGACGGCGATGCCGCTGGAGAGACCGGCCGCGAGCCGGCGATTTGTGGCATGCCCATCTTGTCGCACATGCGCTGAAATTGCTGCCGGTCGTAGTCATAGCCCCCTGGTGAGGACCTCGGAGATTGATACTGGCGTGCGGAAAATGGCCCACCGCGTGCGGACCGTGGAACCTCCAGGAGCTCGGGCGAAAGGGCCGCGGGCGGGCCGCGACGCGACGGGGTCGGGGAAGATGGGCTTGGTCTAGCAGATGACGAGGAGGGGGATCCAACACGGAATTCTTCAGGTGCTGGCGCCGCAACAATGTTGATCTGCATCGGGGGGTTTGGCGCCATAGTGATTCCGGGTGTATCGCCTTTTTCGGTTTTTATTCCCCCGCTTCGCACCAACAGCCTCAATTTCACTAGTTCTTCGCTCTGTCGGAGCAGACTCTCTTCCGCTTTCCGCAACTGTGAAGTCCGCTGCCGAACGCTCTCCCGCAAATTTGCAATAGCGGTCCGCTCGCCCCCACCTCGTCCACCATCTTTATCATTATCGTCGTCTTTTCTCGCCGACGCCGTCGCCTCTCCGGCTTCGGTTTCAACTCTTCCATCCTCAGCTTCGCCATTTCGATTGCTCTCGTCCCCCATGACTCCTCCGGCGGCCCCCTTCAGCGCCTCCAAGTTTTTGTTCGCTTCCTCCAGCTCTTGCACTAGATTGTTCAGTTCGGCGACGTAATCCGCCTCATTCCGGTTCAGCAGCTCTACTTTCGCAGACAATTCTTCGCGGGCGTACGTAAGTTGCTGCCCCAGGTCCCGCACTTGCCGCTCGCGCTGGGCGAGCTGCTCGCGGGCGTAAGTGTGGGACAAGAAATCTACTGATGCTTCTTTTTGGTAGTTTATCTTTATTTCCCCATCCTCGTCCCCAAGCACCGGGAAGCTGGACGACGACGACTTCTCGTCCACTTCTAACAGCGCGAAAGGGTCTTTGCTTCTCGCAGGTTTATCATTATCTCGTCGCGTGGAAGCTGCTGAAGAGGGCGAACCCGGCCAGAACCCGGTCGGGAGCTTTACGCCACTGCTGACCGCGAGCTGCTCCAGTTTTCCGGAGTACTCGGCTTCCAGTTTCGCGCGCTCCTCCCGCAGCTTCGTCTCCGCGACGCCGGCGCGGGCCCGCCACCGCTCGCAGTCGTCGAGCAGCTCGGTGATCTTGCGCTGGTACTGCCGGGCGACGTAGGGGTTGCTGCTCGCGGCGGGAGTGGAGTAGTTTTCTCCAGCACCAGCCGCCTCTTCCGCTTGCCGTAACTCCGCGATCTCCGCGGACAATCCCCGCACCTGCTGCTCGAGCTGGTCGATTTTCAGCAAGTCCTCCGCCCGCGGAGACCGGTTCAGCGACTCGTCGTGGCTGCGGTCAACGATGTCGTTAAACATCGAGGGCTCCACGGTGTGCTCGACAAACGTGCGATTGAGGCTGTCCTGATCAGGGTCAAAGTATTGGTCGGCTGGCGAAGCGCGACGGTTGTTCTTGTTCTGCAGCGCGCTTGCATTGTAGCTACGATCTTCTCGTTCATCATTTTCGAGGTCGATCCCACCAGCAGCAGCTGGTGAACGTCGTGGTCCGCCGTGCTCTACTGCATTCTCGTGAAGCGCTTTTTTCAGCCCATCCCGCTCCTCGATCAAGTCCTGCAGGCGGGTTTCCTTCGCAACCAGCTGCGCCTCCAGTTCCGCTGCCTCGACTTGGAGCCGCTGCAGCGACGCGTCCAGTTCTTCGTTTTCGGTAGTCAACTGCGCGTTGGTGGCTTGAAATTCCTCGGTCGCCGCGCGCAGCTCTTCCGCTTCTTGCTTGAACTTCCGCAACTCGATTGCTTCACCCTCCTCGCCGTCCGCGTTCACGCTTAGCTTGTCCTTGTTCGTCATCGTCCCGGGGCTTCTCGGGCTCTTTGATGTCAACAGAAATCCGCTGTCCCGCACGGCTGCGACCCCGGTGTCGACGTCCACAAGCGCACTTGCCTCAAGATCCGCCCCAGCACCCCCGCCCGCTGCGAGCTCCTCGTTCAGGACTGCGACTTCAGTCTGCAAAGTCTCGCACAGTTCCTGACTGTTCTGTAGGTCTTCCTCGGTCTTCTGCAGCTTTTCCTCCGTCTTCTCCAGCGTCTCCAAGTATTCCTCCTCCATCTTCAATTTCGCGAGCTCGAGATCCTTGAACGCGGCCTCGAGCTCCTCGAATTCAGCAATCCGCTCCTGGAGTTCTTCGGAGGCGCCCTTGATGTCTTGATGCTGTTGTTGATGCAGTTCCTGTTGCTTCAACACATTCACCTTCCCAGAAACGCCACCAGAGGATGAAAAGTGCTCGTCTTTCACCTCGACATCGAAGAGAAGTTCGTCGCGTTGCGCCTTCAGATCGTCCGCGTGCGCGTCATCCTTGGCCTTCAACTTGCGCAACCAAGCGATCTGCTCGAGGCGGCCTGTGGTGGACGGATGTAGGATTTGTTTGGAGTCTCGACGTAATTGTACTTGTACTTGATTTAGCTCTTATACTTATTTCATCTTCACTGACTTCTAGTAGTGCGGAGCTATTTGTATCTGCACCTGTAGCTGCAACTGCATGCAAGTAGGTCGAAGTCGAAACACATCGATACTAGGAAGCCAACATAAAAATTAAAAAGTAAGGGTAGCGGCGACAACTGCTTCACGTTTGTCTTCCGTTTTTCTCGCTTTGTGTCCGCAGAAGCACAGCAAGAACGACAGCCAGAACGCGGTACAGAAGGGCATGAGCCAGTGCGCAACTGAGAACTGGGTGAAGTTGAGGAAATCTCCCACCGTCGTCGACTCGCCCCCCACTTCGGACGGGAGAAAAAGGACCAGCACGAGAATGATCAGCGGAAACAGCACCAAGAAACAGGCGACGAAAGCTCGTTCGAGCGGCCGCTCGTAGGATTGCGGGAGGAATACATTTGGGGTCGGTGTTAGTGCGAGACGGGACTTCATTCCATTTCCATTGAAATTCCCATTTCCATTGAAATTATGCTGGAAGTTGTTCTTCGGTGGAGGGAGCGGTGAGGGCTCCTTCGCGGTGGCTCTAGCACCGTTGCCAGGGGCGGGCCCTCGGCCGAGATGCTGCATTTGCTGCATTCCGTTACCGTCCAGGTCCTGCTCGTCGGCGGAGGCGTACATTTTCCTTTTTTTTTTTGTACTTTTGTTGTAAAAATGGTGGTCTGCTCTACCTGATAGCGATAGCCGAACGCTTCGAGCTGCGGCTGCCTGCTGCGTTGTGCAAATAGAAGTGTGCAATTTCTGCAGCAGAGGCAAGTCAGTGTACTCGCTCGTCGCCACGATCTCTCTTCGACAGCGTCTGCGTGGACGGTTACAGATGCAGTATCGAGAGCGATATAGCGATGGCTGCGGAGGACACGAAACAAAAGAGCACGATAAGATTCACGAGTGTATATGCGCAACGGAGGGCGCGCCATTCAAGACTCCTTCTTGCGAGACCAGCAACGCCAAATCTACTCACTGAAACGACGCGAAAACACCATCAGCTTTCATCGACGTGGCCGCAGTGCTAGCCCTCAGTACGGCCCGCCCTCGGGTGAATGACATTCATTGTCGTGCGTCGCGTGGAAAAAAATGCTGAAATAAAGCTTGTCCTTGTTTACGCCATCAAATGAGATCTTCAAAAACTGCTGTATCTATGTCTATCCATCGATGATATTTGGTGTCGCGACGTCGACGTGCGACAATTTTATCGCAACGGCGAGGAGCGGGAAAAGGACAAGGTCGTCTTCACTTTTTCTTTTCCTCCTCCTTTTTGACAGGTAGGTCAAAGGTTTTGGGCGGCGTGTCCGGCATGACGCATGGTATTCTGCGGTAGAGGCACATGTAAGCGATTTGGGTGTCTGCGCGCCCGCCCTGCAGATCCAGGTTTACGCCGGTAATCTGCTTCCACTCGTATTCCAGCACGTCCTCGTCGTCGAACAGGAGCTGTTGGGGATCGAGGAGTTTTTCTTCTTCAGGTTCTACAGATGCTGAAGGTCATCTTCATGTTCTGGCCGAATTTCAATGAAGGATCGATCTGACTGTATCTGAATCATGGAATTTGGAAAAACCCTACACCTACCCCTACACGCCCATCGGTAAATGGAAAGAACAATACCCATTGGTCGTCCTTGTAATCCTTCCCGTCGGCAGAGTGAATCTTGATCCATCCGACGTAATGCCCGCCCTGAAGGGATCGCCCCTTGTGCGACACAATCCCGGAAAGCTCGTACTGCCCGGTCAGGAAATCCTTCATCGGCGCGTCGTTGGCGGAATCCACCTCCATCGGCTCTGTGGTGGAAAGAGTGCTGCTGCTGTTGGGCTTGGACGTGATGCCGACCGAGGCTAAGCTCGCAAACAAAGTTGTAAGGGAACTTTCATCATGGGGATGGGGCCAAAAAGCCAAGAAGAAATGAAGAATTTCGATTGATAAAATGATTGTACTTGCTTGATCCTTTGCTTCTTCCTCTTGCCCAAAGTTTTTTATTTTTTCTGCCTCTGCCTCCACTTCTGCCTCGCGTTTTTCGCGCAGCTTCAAACGTCCGATGCCGAGCTCCTTCTGCAGCTCTGTTGAAGCGTAGTCATACACGTCCAGAGTTGCGGAAAACGCGCATTTGCGCATCATCTTGACCGCGGTCGCATCGGTACCGGCAACGGTACTTGCTTGCTTGTAGCCGAACCGCGCAAACTGCACCCAGAGGTACTGCGGAAGACTCGCCATGCAGGTCGACTTCTCGTACTGGGCGAGACGACCTGAGAATCAATATCAATATAGACGAAGATGAAGTAAGTAGATCAACATGAACTACATGCTGAACTTGAAGTTGAACTTGAAACTACTGGAAGAACATTTAGGAATGGAATCAACGGTGCAGCATCCATTTTTTTACGCTGCATGTACACCTCCTACACCTTCTTGCTACAACGCAGAACGCAGGCACGATAGAATTAGAAAAAACCTGCATTACCGAGCGTTGGTGAGTTTTTCTCCATGTGCTCCTTGAGCGAATGTTTTATTCCCTCATGCATGTGGGAGACGGGCTCGGTCGTCGACCCCATGTGGCAAACGAAAAAGCGATAGCTCTCCTGCTTCTGCTCCGGAGGCTCGTCTTCCGATTCCACGCATTTGTAGCTGTCGCGAGTTCATTTGCATTGATTTCATTGTGCCGCAGTTCGGTTGCTTGAAGTGACTTCTTCAAAAGGAAAAGCTGCTCCTGTGGCCGCTACCCCCAGCTACAGAACAAAAATAAAGTGAAACTGGTATGTTTCTTTGTACCTGCTGTTCATTTTGAACCCGAACAAGTCGTCCACGATGTTTCCTCCCCCTTCCCCTCTAGCAGTCGCGTTTCCGATCACGGAGAACATCTCGCGCAGGCATTCTTCTGCGTCCTGCTGCTGGTAACTTGGCGGGTTCCCCGTGGTCTGCCCGAACTGCGGAAACCGTGTCCGGAGCGTGTTCACGAATTGGAAGGGCGTGACCGTATCGGTCGTGTTGTCCATCTGCGTGAGGAAGTTCCGCAGCGACGTCACAAACGTCGCGTCACTGGTGTTCCCGAACCCAAACTGGGCGCCGCGGGGAGCCGACGAGGAAGAGGATGAGGAGGGTACGAGCCCGGTTTTGAGCTCGGGGATGGTCTTGAGAACTTGCACCACAGAATTCATGTAGCAAGTGTTTCCCAGATTCTTCAGGCCGCAAGGAAGAACTTCCTGTGATCGATTTATTTTGCCGAAAGCTGGTGATGAATGTTGTATGTTTGTTAGTTGTGCAGCGATGAAAAACATCACAAAGTAACAGTAAGTAGAAGAACTAGTACTCCGCAGTAGTTGTACCACTTTCTTTTCCTTGAGAATCTTTGCTCGCTCCTCGGGGGTCAGATCCTCCATGAAGACTGTCTTCTCTGCCGGAGCTGCGATCTCCTTTCCTTCCGCGGTGCCAATCTGTCGTGGTCGGGAGTTTTCTTCATCGTAGGCGGATAAAAAGGGGGGCCGGGTGTCGAGGAGGTTTAGAGACTTTTATTTTGAGAGAAAAAAAGAAAAGAGAGTTTCAAACCCAAGAAAGCGAAGAAGCTGAAACTCGTCTTGTACCAGCTGTATCTTCGCTCCGCTCTTCAGCTTCTTCAGCTTCGCGCCTAGATCGTCCCCGTCTTTGAGGAGGCCGCCGGCAAACCCGAGGAACTTCATGCGGTCGGTGGGCACGTTTGTGACTGAATATACCAGCTGCTTGAAGTCCTCGACGCTCATCGACTCCTCGACGTCGACGGAGAGCTCCTGCTTCCCCCACTTAATCGGCAATTTCACCATGGTGGGCATTGAGGAAAAAATGAACGAGGAGCTATAATTAAATGGAGCGATGACGAACGTTCTGAGCGCGAGTGCCGAACGGTAAGGCTGTAGCTGATGACGCAGTGGTTCTGTCTCTGGTTGTGGTTTTCATTTAAATTCAGCCAGCGCTTTCGTTGTTGTGGTGGTAGATAGTGCGGATCCACGACCTCAAGAAGGTTTCTTCATCTTCGGACGACGAGACAAAGATTTTGTGCTTTGGGAACACATCAGCATGTTGGAGCAGGTGCGCAAAAGATAGAAATCCGTATCCATGCATATGTTGTCCTTTATCAGCTGCACGCGTGGTGATGTATCAAGTGGTGGTTTCTGCGACGGTGCACGGAGTGACTGAGGACTCATGTCAAGGGATCGAGCAGCTCGCCCATCAGGATTTTGTTTTTCCCGATTTCTCTCATGATCAAGTTCAGTAGGACCGTCGTCATCTTGTTCGGGTCTTCTGGTGGCAGCGTTGCTCGTGCGGCTCCTGCGCCACCAGCTACTTTTCCTACTTTTCCTCCTGTGCCTCCGGCTCCGCCATCCCCCCGGAGCAAATCGTCCTCCTCTTCTATGGTTGTATCGCGGTCCGCGAGTCCGCTACTCCCCGCGTCACACAGAAGTAGACCACCAGCCTCCCCCCGCCCACCCAGTGCATGATCGCCGGCGCCAGCAGCATCTTGCTTCAGCCGCTTCACCGAGGAAGCCGCTCCAGATTTAGTGCCCACCTTGTGCGATGCTGTCTCATGATCGTCCGCACGGTGGTGGTGGTAAAGCAGAGCTTGGAGCTTCAGCCGCCAGTTACACCGCGCCTTGATAAACTCCTGCCAGCGCTGCGGCTTCACCAGACGCACAGACCACATGCGGTTCGGCACTTGGTCGTCCTGGAATAACCGATTCGATTTTTTTGGTCGTCCTGGATGGATATCGGAGAAGAACCACACACGACGATGGCGACCGGAGAAGAAGATGGGAACATCTTTCTTAGATGTGTACATCAATATCAAAGAAAGATCAAGATCATGCTGACACGTGTAGCAGCAAGCATCCATCAACTTCAACATTCAGGTCGTGGCGATGGAAGACAAAAAAAGTCAGAAAATCAATCAATCTATAGGTAGTACGAGCAAAACAGTATCCTTCGGTACTCCGCCGTGCTTTTGCTTGGTCATGAAGTCCCAGAGCCTCTTCAGGGATTCGAATGGGCACTTCGCCGGGTCCGGATTCCACTCCAATTTTTCGAAGAGGTAGTTGTCTATCCACTTCACCCGCATCGGCTCCGACGCCTTGTACACACAGACGCCACGCATAAACCTGCAAGTGGTTCTATCTATGATTTCGATTTGTTGGATTTATATTTGACACCACGCGCAAGGGGAAGAGGAGTCGTCTCGGTACGGTGTGCCCTCCTTGTCGAAGTGGTTTGTGTAGTACTCCGGACAGGCCAGCCCCCCTTTCGTGCACACGTCCCCCATCGTACAGTTCGCGCCGAAGTCCAAAAACCTGGACACCTTTTTCGTCATTAGGATTTTCAGCTTCCGCAGATCGACCTTCAGCGCGTACATGTCTTTGCTCACGCAGCGCAGCCGCATCACCGAGTGGAAGTCCAGGTAGTTCGTCGCCACCATATGCAGCAGGTTACAGCGGAGGTGCTCCTGCTTGTCTACCGCGTCTGATATCAAGTTTTTCAGGCTCTCCTGCGTGGTGAGTTCCTTTTCCAAGTCGTGCCGCCGGTGCCACGTGTCGAACAAATTCTCGGTGAACGCGTGGAGCTTCGGGCTCTTCTCCGTGCGCTTGGGAATGGACTTCTGGGCGGCCTTCACGGAAGAGGAAAGAGTCGGGAATAGGGATGACGCGCCGCTTCGCTGGGACTGGCTGTGGTTGCGCTTGAGAGATTTCATGGGCGGCGCTTTGTTGTTCGTGTTCCCCGCACCAGGAGGAGCGTTGCGACTGCCGCCCGCAGCACCGGACGAAGACGAGGAGGACCCGCCGACCTGCACCTGCTGCATTCTTCCGATGTTGGTTTCTCGTTCTCCTGCACCTAGATCTTTGCACGAAAATGAACCTTCTATAGCTGTTGACGCTCCTCCTGAGTCTTCAATGTCAATGACGAATGACGATGTGGATCTGAATGTCAATGCTTTAGTTTCGAGGTTTTTTGCAGGCGCGGCTGCATCATGTTCAAGCAGCGCTTGTGTTACAACATGCACCATGGATTTCTATGTATACTGGTCGTCGCACCGTGCTGCTCGTGCCCGTATACACCTGCACCTACACGCAAAGCGAACACCTGTACCGACACTTACGCCTGCTCCTGCACAGGACTTTTGTTCCTCGCGCCAAGAAGCATGGCGCAGCCCGCGCTAGTACTAACTTGTTTTTGTGGTTTTCGTAGTTTTTTGGTTTTTTTGCGGTTTTGGTTGGCAAGACATCATAGGAGATGAGAGGTTTTTGGTAGGGAGCAGTCAGCAGCCCAATGAAGATTGATTCTGACAACTTACTCCTGACTGCCGTGAAAGCAGCCTACTTTGGTCGCCGACTACTGCATCAGGGTAGCACAAGCAGCTTGTAGCTCCTTCTGCAGATAATCGGGCTGTAGGATGATGAATGACCCACCTTTAGAGGGCGCCGCGTCTCGATGACGATACGTAGAGAAAGATGGTTCATCTTTCCACAAGTACGTGTGATCTGCCTCGTCGTCAGTGAGTGTCTACTTACTACAGATTATCGGATAACCTCTCATCCAGATCCTCTTCAATCTCGATCCACCCAGTTTGATAGGCGATAGGGCCACCGTATCATTGAGGTGGTCGCTTTGCTTTTGTTTCGCCGACGATAAGATCCTCTACTTTAGGTTGTAGCGCTGCAATATTCCTCGATAGTCGATCGGTACAGAAGATGCAGAAAAGTACTTTCATCTACGTAGCCATGTTAGGCTTAGGCGGTGGCCACAACGCCTATAATAGGTCCACGATACCGAAGTATTCATCAAACTGCTGCTGCTGCTGTAGAGAAGTACTTTTTTACCGTTGCGCTTGTTGCCGCTGGATAGAGATTGAGAGTTTTACGAAACTCCTACACTTAAGTACGTAGAGATCAACCTGTAGAGTAGATTTTCGTCGTAGAACTAGAGATAGAAAAAGCCTTTGGTACTGTTCATCTGTTCCTAGTACAGCTTAGTGCGCGAGCCGCCTCCGCAGAGATGAGGGGCGTTTGCTTTTTTATCTTCTTGCTTCAGCTTCGCAGCAGTGCATCTTCCAGCATAGATCTACTTCTTCTTAGGCTAAATTTCAGTCTTCGTTAGTTCCCGAAACGTGGCTTGTTTGTAGTCAACATCCTGTTTTTAATGCCTATAGAGCTGTGATTGAGATTGCCTATTGTGATCTTCCGTCATCATAACACCAGCACTACCTGCGATAACGATAAGCTTAAACGTCGTAGAACTTATAAGCGTCGTAGACCTCCCGTAGAAATAGATTGGGGTGAATGAAACGTAGATTGATAGTGGTAATCAACAACCAACACCAGATTCTAGTACTCTCGCGAGAATAGAGCGCCGCAGATTTCAGGGTCCTGAAAGATAGAAAATGGTTTACAGTCCCGATAAATTTATACTGTCTGCCTATGTGTCGCCGTTTACTTTGGTCTTCAGTGCTGTTAGGTCGTGCCCCCTTGCCATAGGTCGGCCGCGGCTTAGTACCGTTTGAGAGCGCAATCCGGGTCGCCGCCCGTGTCGCGATCAAGCAACAGCGAGCGACTGCCACGGAGCTTCCTGGCAGCTACCGATCGATGACTAGGTTGTTCATTAAAACACCAGCACCAGCTTGGAGCACGGGTGCCAGTGTGTCGAGAACGGAGAGGAGGCGGGCCAGGGGTGCAAAGCAGATGCGGAAACCACAACAGCCTAGCAGACCCCAGCCCAAGGTGTCCATCTCGTATGCTGGTTGTGCACAACAATCTCCCGCGAGGCCTGTTTTTGGTTGCGTTTTTCAGCGAGATTTCCTCGCCCGTTTTGTGGCCGTCGACAGGTAAAAAAATCTTTAAAAATCTTTTGATCGCGGAAAATCTGTGACGTAGATAGCGGAGCCAATAGCACCCAGTTGCGCCGGCCCGCCTGAATCACTCTACGGACCGGTAGGCACCACCCGTTAACAACTTGAAACTACCAGGTTGGTAGGACCCCAGTTGGACGGGCCCATATCCGGAACGAAGGCGTTGCGATTAGCAAGACCTAGGGTTCTTGCCGCGGTAGCTGATAGGTAGAGGCACACCAAGTAGCTAGAGGCTTCATCACATCTGTTGATTTATTGCGAAGGAAGTGCATAGAAAGATCTTACGTGCTGGTTCCGATCTGGTTGCTTTCTGAAGATCTGGTTCGCCAATGGTTCGATTTGAGTTTGAAAATTCGTGCCTGAAAGTTGAAAATCGTAGTGTAGTAGAGTTCTTTACGTCCTCCTGACGAGATAGTTCCCGGCTCTTCCGCTCACTCCTCCTCGGTACTTCTTGCACCCACCGCTCGTCGTTTCTCCGTTTCTCCTTCTAGTACAACCGCCAACGGGTGTAAGTAGGTGCTATTTCAACACAAGAAGCGTGCTCCTCTTGCTTCCTGTATCTCTTGCCACCTGCTCGTCCTCATCCATCGTCCTCATCCATCGGGACCTATCGAATACAGCTTCTGCTCGATAGGTACAACTTACTAGATCGATTGTGAAGATTTTGATTTTCCCGTTCCCTTACCAGCCCTTTCCGCCGTACCCCTTCTGGTCGAAGCCGCCGAAGCCCTGGTCGAAGCCGCCTCCGAAGCCGCCCTTCATCGGCGGCGCCCCGAAGCCCGCGTCGAAGCCGCCCGCGAAGCCGCCCTTCTGGCCGAAGCCGTTGTCGAAGCCGCCCGGCCCGCCGAAGC